>JAVYIG010003255.1:100000-204750 GCA_035222895.1 Strongylocentrotus droebachiensis | reverse complement strand
TGCAGCATTTTGTGAGCTATTAAGAAAAAATTTAGTCGCGTGATACAGGCCTCGAATTACATCAAATTTGGGTCAAGGCCACTTTTTTGAGAGGGCACAAATCCACTGAAAGGGGCACAAATCTATCCTAAGGGGCACTAAGGCCAACGTGGAAAGTGCGCGTAAAATCACCTCACGCCGTTGTTTTCAAGGTGGGGGGGGATATGTGCGCCCAGGGCGGATCCAGGATTTCTTAGGGGGGGGGGGGAAGGGGGGCCCACAAATCGCAACGACTCAGCCAGCCGCTGAATAAGCGGGGGGGGGGGTAAGAGGACACTTTTTTTTTTTTTTTTTGGTCTCGAAATTTGAAAATTTGACATTTTGTTCCCGTTGGGGTGGGGGGGGGGGGGTGAGGTCACCTTTTTTAGATCAGCCATTGGCATAATTTTTGTGTGTGTGTGTGTTTCATTTAATAAAAAAAAAAAAAACATCACAAAAAAAGGGGGGGGGGAGGGTGTTGCTCCAAAATACAGACATAAAAAAAACCGAAGAGGGGGGGGGGGGGTTCAATGCCCCAAACCCCTCCCCCTCCCCCTGCTTACGTGCCTGCTTGTCTGAATACAGTTTCCCTCCTTCCGCGCGAAGCTTAGAAGCTTTTACGTTTCATTAAATCATTAGAGAAAGAAGAGGATTCGTTGTACCCTTTTTTACTCTTAATCCTCGTCTAAATTCATCCCCCCCCCCCCACGCAAAGCTCGGAAGCTTTTACGTTTCATTAAATCATTAGAGAAAGAAGACGATTCGTTGTCCCGTTCTCGACTCTTAATCCTCGTCTGAATTCAATTCCCCCCCCCCCCCCATCCGCGTGCGTGAAGCGCGGAAGCTTTTACAATACATTAAATCATTAGAGAAAGAAGACGATTCGTTGTAGCCTACCGCTCTCGACTCTTAATTCTCGTCTGAATTCAGTTCCCCCCCGCCCCAATCCTCGCGCGCGAAGCACAGAAGCTTTTACATTTCATTAAATCATTATAGAAAGAAGACGATTCGTTACACCGTTATCGACCCCTCATCCTCGTCTGAATTCAGTTTTCCCCTCCCCCCGCGGAAGCTTGTACGTTTCATTAAATCATTAGAAAAAGAAGACGATTGCTTGTACCGCATTCGACTCTTAATCCTCATCTGAATTCAATTCCCCTCCCCCCCCCCCCATCCGCGCGCGCGAAGCGCGAAAGCTTTTACGTTTTATTAAATCATTAGAGAAAGAAGACGATTCGTTGTACCGTTCTCGACTCTTAATCCATGTCTAAATTCAGTTACCCCACCTCCTGCGCGATCGAAGCGCGGAAGCTTTGACATTTAATTTAATTATTAGAGAAACAAGATGATTCGTTGTACCGTTCTCGAAAATAATCCTCGTCTGCATAAATACAGTTTTCCCCCTCCCGCGCGAAGCGCGGAAGCTTTTACGTTTCATTAAATCATTAGAGAAAGAAGACGATTCGTTGTACCGTTCTCGACTCTTAATCCTTGTCTGAATTTCAAAAATGTTTTTTGTCTGCTCCTTTTTCTTCATACGTCCTCTTCCTTTTCTCTCCTCTCTTTTTTTGGCTTTTTTTCTTGGGGGCGCCCCAACTGCCCTCCCCCCCCCCCCGGCTACGTGCCTGCGGTCAGATGAACATCTTTTGATACCTTGTCCGTCCCCGGAAACTAATGGGTTGAAGGCAAATTACGGTCAGATAAGCATTCAGGGGCCCGCCTCAGGGCCCCTGGTGGAGTCGAGGGTGCGGAAACCCCTGAATTTCAGGGGTTTCAGGCATTTGATTACGGTCAGATGAACATATTTTTATACCTTATTTGTGACACTGGCAGGATACTGATTGGCGTGAGGTCCAGCGGGCGGAGCCCCCAGAAGATCAAGGGTTTTAGGCACTAAATTGCAGTCAGATGAGTATCAAGGGGCCTGCCAAAGGGCCCTTGGTTGGGTCCCGGGGGCAGAGCCCCCGGAAGCTCAGGGGTTTTAGGCGTTTAATTACGGTCAGATGAGCAATTTTTTATACCTTATTTTGTTGAGAAACTGGTAGTTAACTATTTTTTCTTTCTATTTCTCTTTAAAATGCTTTTCAAAAAAAAATTGGGGGGGGGGGGGCGGGAGGGAGTGGGGAGTTTCCCTCTTTGACGTTTCATTGAATTATTAGAGAAAGAAGACGATTCGTTGTACCGTTCTTGACTCTTTATCCTTTTCTGAATTCCAAGGGAAGCGCGTAAGCATAGACGTTTTTAATAAATTATTAGGGAAAGAAGACGATTCGTCTCGATCTCGACTACCGGTATTAATCCTTTTCTGAACTCAATTCACACCCCTCCCGCGCGATGGGCGGAAGCTTTGACGTTTTAATTAAAACGTATGGGAAAGAAGACGATTCTTTGTACCATTATCTCGACTCTTAATCCTTTTCTGATTTAATTCCAGACCCTCCTCCCGAGAAAAATCCAAGTTTTTCACTGATTAAAAACTGTGAAAACGCACCAAAAAAGGTCACAACGCGAAGTGAAGATGTTGAATCAACGATGGGTAAACCAAACTTCCCGATATTGATTGGTCCAAATAAAAAGGACGGATTGAAAAACTAAGCCCGAGTCATTACGGTTTTTGTGCCAAACGTTTCAGTCATTTGGATGAAGACATTCTTTCATATCTCCGTATCGGCAATTAAGTCTCGTCTATAATTATTGTTTTTAGATCTCCGTAGAGGCAACAAAGTCTTGCCGATTATCATTGTTTTAGATCTCCGTAGGGGCAACAAAGCCTTGCTGATAATTATTGTTTTTAGATCTCCGTAGGGGCACAAAAACCTTGCCGATTCGTATTGTTTTTAGATCTCCGTAGGGGCAACAAAACCTTGCCGACTATTATTGTTTTTAGAGCTCCGGAGGGGCAACAAAACCTTGCTGATTATCATTGTTTTTAGAGCTCCGGAGGGGCAACAAAACATTGCCGACTAGCATTGTTTTTAGAGCTCCGGAGGGGCAACAAAACCTTGCCGACTATCATTGTTTTTAGAGCTCCGGAGGGGCAATAAAACCTTGCCGACTATTATTATTTTTAGAGCTCCGTAGGGGCAACAAAACCTTCCGGTAATTATTGTTTTTAGAGCTCCGGAGGGGCAACAAAACCTTGCCGACTATTATTGTTTTTAGAGCTCCGTAGGGGCAACAAAACCTTGCCGACTATCATTGTGTTTAGAGCTCCGGAGGGGCAATAAAACCTTGCCGACTATTATTGTTTTTAGAGCTCCGGAGGGGCAACAAAACCTTGCCAACTATCATTGTTTTAAGAGCTCCGGAGGGGCAATAAAACCTTGCCGACTATTATTGTTTTTAGAGCTCCGGAGGGGCAACTAAACCTTGCCGAGTATTATTGTTTTTAGAGCTCCGGAGGGGCAACAAAACCTTGCCGACTATTATTGTTTTTAGAGCTCCGGAGGGGCAACAAAACCTTGCCGACTATCATTGTTTTTAGAGCTCCGGAGTGGCAACAAAACATTGCCGACTAGCATTGTTTTTTAGAGCTCCGGAGGGGCAACAAAACCTTGCCGACTATCATTGTTTTTAGAGCTCCGGAGGGGCAATAAAACCTTGCCGACTATTATTGTTTTTAGAGCTCCGTAGGGGCAACAAAACTTTCCGGTAATTATTGTTTTTAGAGCTCCGGAGGGGCAACAAAACCTTGCCGACTATTATTGTTTTTAAAGCTCCGTAGGGGCAACAAAACCTTGCCGACTATCATTGTGTTTAGAGCTCCGGAGGGGCAATAAAACCTTGCCGACTATTATTGTTTTTAGAGCTCCGGAGGGGCAACAAAACCTTGCCAACTATCATTGTTTTTAGAGCTCCGGAGGGGCAATAAAACCTTGCCGACTTTTATTGTTTTTAGAGCTCCGGAGGGGCAACTAAACCTTGCCGAGTATTATTGTTTTTTAGAGCTCCGGAGGGGCAACAAAACCTTGCCGACTATTATTGTTTTTAGAGCTCCGGAGGGGCAACAAAACCTTGCCGACTATCATTGTTTTTAGAGCTCCGGAGTGGCAACAAAACCTTGCCGACTATCATTGTTTTTAGAGCTCCGGAGGGGCAACAAAACCTTGCCGACTATCATTGTTTTTAGAGCTCCGGAGGGGCAACAAAACCTTGCCGACTATTATTGTTTTTAGAGCTCTGGAGGGGCAACAAAACCTTGCCGACTATTATTGTTTTTAGAGCTCCGGAGGGGCAACAAAACCTTGCCGACTATCATTGTTTTTAGAGCTCCGGAGGGGCAACAAAACCTTGCCGACTATCATTGTTTTTAGAGCTCCGGAGGGGCAACAAAACCTTGCCGACTATCATTGTTTTTAGAGCTCCGGAGGGGCAACAAAACCTTGCCGACTATTATTGTTTTTAGAGCTCCGGAGGGGCAACAAAACCTTGCCGACTATCATTGTTTTTAGAGCTCCGGAGGGGCAACAAAACCTTGCCGACTATTATTGTTTTTAGAGCTCAGGAGGGGCAACAAAACCTTGCCGACTATTATTGTTTTTAGAGCTCCGGAGGGGCAACAAAACCTTGCCGACTATCATTGTTTTTAGAGCTCCGGAGGGGCAACAAAACCTTGCCGACTATCATTGTTTTTAGAGCTCCGGAGGGGCAACAAAACCTTGCCGACTATTATTGTTTTTAGAGCTCCGGAGGGGCAACAAAACCTTGCCGACTATCATTGTTTTTAGAGCTCCGGAGGGGCAACAAAACCTTGCCGACTATTATTGTTTTTAGAGCTCAGGAGGGGCAACAAAACCTTGCCGACTATCATTGTTTTTAGAGCTCCGGAGGGGCAACAAAACCTTGCCGACTATCATTGTTTTTAGAGCTCCGGAGTGGCAACAAAACCTTGCCGACTATCATTGTTTTTAGAGCTCCGGAGTGGCAACAAAACCTTGCCGACTATCATTGTTTTTAGAGCTCCGGAGGGGCAACAAAACCTTGCCGACTATCATTGTTTTTAGAGCTCCGGAGGGGCAACAAAACCTTGCCGACTATCATTGTTTTTAGAGCTCCGGAGGGGCAACAAAACCTTGCCGACTATCATTGTTTTTAGAGCTCCGGAGGGGCAACAAAACCTTGCCGACTATCGTTGTTTTTAGAGCTCCGGAGGGGCAACAAAACCTTGCCGACTATCGTTGTTTTTAGAGCTCCGGAAGGGCAACAAAACCTTGCCGACTATCATTGTTTTTAGAGCTCCGGAGGGGCAACAAAACATTGCCGACTATTATTGTTTTTAGAGCTCCGAAGGGGCAACAAAACCTTGCCGACTATTATTGTTTTTAGAGCTCCGAAGGGGCAACAAAACCTTGCCGACTATTATTGTTTTTAGAGCTCCGGAGGGGCAACAAAACCTTGCCGACTATCATTGTTTTTTAGAGCTCCGGAGGGGCAATAAAACCTTGCCGACTATCATTGTTTTTAGAGCTCCGGAGGGGCAACAAAACCTTGCCAACTATCATTGTTTTTAGAGCTCCGGAGGGGCAACAAAACCTTGCCGACTATTATTGTTTTTAGAGCTCCGGAGGGGCAACAAAACCTTGCCGACTATCATTGTTTTTAGAGCTCCGGAGTGGCAACAAAACCTTGCCGACTATCATTGTTTTTAGAGCTCCGGAGTGGCAACAAAACCTTGCCGACTATCATTGTTTTGAGAGCTCCGGAGGGGCAACAAAACCTTGCCGACTATCATTGTTTTTAGAGCTCCGGAGGGGCAACAAAACCTTGCCGACTATCATTGTTTTTAGAGCTCCGGAGGGGCAATAAAACCTTGCCGACTTCCATTGTTTTTAGAGCTCCGTAGGGGCAACAAAACCTTTTTGAACATTACAAGTCGGGTTGGCTTACGATGACTATAATGTCGACAAAACTTTTGTGGATTAAAGTATTGTGGCCGTAAACGGTTTGATTTTGAAAAGGGCATTCCGGCCAGTGAGAGGGGCATGGCGGCAAATTGCCGATTGCCGGTGGGTAATTCGAGCCCTGGTGATATGTTCATAATATTATCATTAAAAACTATGCAGAGTTTGTTTTTCTTCTTCATTATTCCTTTGTACATTCAGAATCATATCTATCCATTATTTGTGGGAATGCAGGTCTCTTATCGGAACACTAGTTACAAACCATGACCCTGGATTGTAAAGCCTTTAATACTTTCATGTACAGCATATATACTGGATATATACTTAACTGGCACATATTGACATATTACTTGTTCTTTTTTTAAGGTTAATTAGTTTGGTTTTCAATGAAATATCCAAGTAATTGAATCTTTTATAACAGACATATAATATATTTGTGAAGGAATGTAGGTTCACAATAATACATAGATAACAAATTATTGAATCTGAGGAATGTCCTTTCATATCACAGAGAAAAAATCATGTAGAACATGTGTACATGTATCTATAATTTTTGTTGCTAATTTGAATAACTTTGATATTGTAGAACAGTAAAAATGTGATGCTACATGAACGAGAAACTGAACAGGAGGTACATATATATGCCTGGTCACATCATATCGCTTCTTTTGAATGTTGAATGAAGGTTAATGCATTTGCGTGAAATCATTCTAGTAATAAATATATTCTGTAAACCATGCATACATACTGAACTCCTCACAGACGTGTGGACATTAAATAATGAAAGTAGAATTTATGAGAGTAAATAGAAAATTATTGAGTAGATTTAATATAAGATGATGAAAGCATAAATATAACAAAGAAATTGCTGTGGGTGTTGTCCATACATGTATGTATATGAAAAATGAGATATATGTTTCCTTATTTCTACTCTTTCGTATGGAATAGATGAAGTATGAAGTTAGCTTTTGCCCTGCCATGCAGCTTTTTTTTCAGTTTCTTTATTTTGTGAGTAACACATGCTTGTTAGAATGCAATGCAAGATGCAGCATGATCTTTGGCTTAGGCTGTAAAAAATCAAAAGATCATCAGCAGGGCTCTTGTCAAGTGTTTCTTTACCCCTGGTCCCCGTTTCACAAAACTTGTCATCAGTGACAAATGACAGTTTTTGTTATAAGCTACTGAAATCCTTGCTTCTGATTGGATATCAGCAGATTTGTCACTGATTTTTGTTATTTGTCATTGAAAAATGGCTTTGTGAAACGGGTCCCTGGTCTTCAAGCGACCAGGGGATAACGGTTTAGAAAGACCAAAGCTTCTTGGCAGGAATTGATTAAAACCCTTGTTAGTGCCCTTGGCATTAAGCTTGGAATCCCTCATGCTTGGTGTGAGTACCGAGTGTCTTATGCACTGATGAGAACCCATATCAACACTATCTTGTTTGCTGGAGCTCTTTTTGCTCTTGCTTCAGTTCTGCAAGAGCTCTATTATTTTTCTTCATGAGCTCTTTTGGAGTCTTCTAGAGACTAGAGAGAAACTGCTTATCAGGCTATCTTCCTTGACAAGAACCTCGCTCACGACTACTATTCCTCCTCTTCCTTCATGCCAAATGCTTCTCAAAACAAACTACAGTCAAACCTGTCTATAGCGACCACCCAAGGGAAACTCAAAAGTGGTCTTTGTAGACAGGTTGCTTTAGTACATGTTTCAATAAGAAACCATTTTCAAGGGAAAGAACAAATGTGGTCTTTGTAGATAGGTGGTCACTAAAGAAGGTTTGACTGTATAAAAGAATTGAATCATAAAAGAGCATTCTTGAGCTTTGTTCAATGCCATCTTTTTGGCCGGTTGTAACTCACCAGTACTGCTCTTCTCCTCCCTGGTGAGGTTCACTGCCGCCGTGCCCTCCATCAGCTTGATAAGGTCAGTCTCGTCTTTGCCTCCTCCTTCTGGTTCAAGCATAACCCCTGGTGGTTCCATGCTGTCCCCGCTCCCCTGGCTCAGGAGATCGCTGTTGGTGTCCGAGCTGCTGCCGCGGTGCTTGATGCCGCGTCGGAACTGGATGACGGCGGCCAGGGTGTTCCGAAGCTTCACCCACTGCTGGTAGCTGCTGAAGGACGAGGTTGGCCATTGGCATTCAAGGACAGCCTGCAAGAGATTCAAACACCACGTCTTAGTACTTTGTAACACTTAAAACGCTTTCTTGACTGCAAAGATGACATTCATCTGATAGACACAGAGAGTCAGGTGGATAGAGAGCATACAGTCTTTGTCATGCCTCTTGATGCGGACGGTACTGGCACTTAATACAAATCAGTGTAATTAAGTAGTCACACTAACTGGAGTGATGTTTCCTTCTAACCTATCAGTTTTCAACATGTGCCCAGGTTTCGTAAAAGGAATTCCTTGAATGATTAAGCGCCTTATCATGGTAGATTAGCGAAAGCCGGGGTAATACTATGATTCCAGGGCCCTCCGGGAGAAGGGTATTAATATTGATAAGGCTACCCTGGATAAACAAGACATATTATTATCATCATGCATTGTCGACAGCAATTACACAAGATGAAAAAAATAATTCTGTCCTCATACATTTAAGTGTTGCTAACAATCTCATCATAAATAAGATTACAGAGCAAATGCATAGCTGATACAAGTACAAGAAGGAAAGCATTTCAATTTCAAAAGGTTCTCAGATAATCCAAGTGAACAATAGACAAAGCAGGGGAAAGTGGGAGAGAGAATAGGTGAGAGATAGAGCGAGAGAGAGAGATAGAGATAGAGAGAGAGAGGGAGAGGGAGAGGGGGAGAGAGAGAGAGAGAGAGAGAGAGAGAGAGAGAGAAAGAAAGACAGAGATAGAGAGAAAGACACAGAGAAAGAGAAAGATGGGGGGGGGGAGGATGTTGGAGATCACAGATACAGGACATTAGAAAGATATGGGCTACCAGGACAACAGGGTGCAAAAAAAAAATTCATCTAGCGTATTTACACAGTGAAACCTGTCTAGAAAGACCACCCAAGGGAGACAGGAAAAGTGGTCTTTATAGGCGGGTGGCCTTCATGTACAGGTTCCTTTTGTACATGTTTCAATCAGAAACCATCAAGGGAAAAAAAATGTGGTCTTTGTAAACAGGTGGTCACTAAAGCAGGTTTGACTGTATCTGCATAATCATATGCTTACCTTGTTATAGTGACCGTATGTGATTGCATTTGGCTTGATACCTCTCCTCCTCATCTCCATAAAGACCTGTACAGCTAGGACGGGTTGCCTGTACTGCCCACACAGCTGCATTAGTACACGATAACACACCTACACGGGAACAGAAGAGACAATCTTAGTCACTTACTCTGTACAGTCTGCAAAGTCCTTTGTCACATGCTACGGGCAACAAGTGCTTCACAGTCAATTCCTTAACTAAATTCCTAATTTCAACTCAAGATGAAACAACAAACCTAACCCTAACCCTCAGCATAAACCTAACCTAAAACCCATCAATGCCTCTTACAGTTCCTACATACGTGAAGAATTTTTTGTTGTTATGGTATCATTGGTTGAATATGCATGATTTCGTCATGACTGGTGTGTTCGATGAACATCCCCAATTTTCGATTGTGAGATGCTTGTACGATACTTTACAGGGCAGAATGGGCATTTGTCATTGAAAATGGCACACATCCACAAAATACCAACAACAACAACAACAAAACAAAAAAATTGTTGTTGTGGGAAATCATATTTTTTTGAAGAAAACCGTACTTCTTGTAATTACTTCTAAAAATCGTACTGGTTGGCAGCTCTGATACCCATTTTCCCCAATAGACTGTAGTGTTCTAAAAACTGTTGGGAGAACAGTTTTTGATATTTCTGATTCCAATCATAAATATCTTGATAATCAGACAGGCGATCGGCTTGTAAAAAGTTGTGCGATTCCTGATTGACCTAAAGGTTTATAATTATGATTGCAGCATGAGCCAAATCCAGGATTTTGTTTTAGAATCTGAGACAAAGTTACCCAATACCTTTAACACTTACTCCATTGCAAGTGAATTACTAGAGTGTAGGTTTAAGTACATGTCCGTCATTCAATGGGGGTTGGAAAAGTTGCCTCACCCATTTCTTTTTTTTACTGACCTCATCAAAGAGCGAGATGTTCTTATCCTGCATCTTCTTGAGCACCTCGAAGGCCGTTCTGAGAGCTCTCGTCTTGGAATGAGTTGCTTTCACGTAGGACGGTAAATGGATGAACCACAGAGCATAGGACTGGCCTAACAGGTAGCTATGTAGGAAAGAACAAAAAGAGAGAAAGGTTAGTTAGAAGGGTGTTCAAAAGGCATTATGATTTGTTTAGCAACTCATGAACTTTATTAATTTAAAATCATGGCGTAGAGTTATCACAAAGACCACCCTGGTTACTCAGATCTGCTGGGAATACCACCCTACATGTATATCTCTTTAAAACAAAAATTATAGTCTATATTAGTGAATGGACTGCATGTTGACACTCGATATCCCAAGCCAAGCTTAAATTTTGTTTACACAATAATTTAGATCAGGGCCCTGTTGCACAAAACTTACCATTGATGGTAACTTCCATGGAAACCTTGATTTTGATTGGCTGTTGAGCCCTGTAACCATGGTACTTGCCATTGATGGCAAAGTTACCATCAATGGTAAGTTTTATGCAACAGGGCCCAAATGTAGTATAAGATATAAGGCCTATAAGTGTAGTCTTCTGCCAAGACAGTTCAACCAAGGCATTTTTTAATGGAAAGGCTTCATGCCAGCCTACTCCTGTCGTTCTACAGAAATCGCAGCTACTCACTTTGCCCACTGTTCCGGTGATGCAGCCTGCATCTTGGCCATCTTCTGTGAGTTTCTCATCTCTTGTTTGGTCCTCCTTGGAAAAGGACTCTGGGACACGCCCTGCTTAGTCCTGCCGATGTTGGGCGTCGACAGCTGGTCTCGGACCTCTGCAGTCGGCGGAGCGTGGAACAGCTCTCGTCTCAGGATTGGGAACTCGGTGTAGCTGCAGAAAAGAAGGATCATTAAATGAATTGAGATGAGTCGGGCTGAATACGGTATACCCTATAGCCCGAATTCACAAAGGAGGTTTAAATTTAAACCATGGTCTAAAATTAGCGCAAAATAAGCATGACACAGTCAGAGGTCCAATATTAGACACATGCAAGGGTAGATACGCATAATTTGTGCTAATTTTAAACCATGGGTTATGTAAGTGAGGGTTTAAACCATGGGTTAAATTTAAACCTTCTTTGTGAATTCGGGCCTATGAGTCTTGTATTCCAAAGAATGAAAACTCATTTGTTCATGTAACATGATCAACAGGACATAAATAATCTTGAAAAGTCAAACTATAAACTAATGAAGAAAATATTAATCATATCCATATAAACTAAGGAACAAATTATTTCTGCCACATTAGATAGCTCCCATGATAGTTGAAAATATGAATGATTTGAATCAACATTTTATGCCTATTAAAATAACTTGTACAAAATATTTTCAAAGGTGCTAACGGCTTTCCATAATTGTTGAGTCCAACTTAGAGATAATTTCAACATAGGATCTTTGTGAAACACCCCCCAGTTAATGTGAGTACTAAATTACACTTACTGGTATTGAGTGCCAGAACCGTCCGCATCAGGAGGCATGACAAAGACTGTATGCTCACTATCCACCTGACTCTCGGTGTCTATCAGATGAATGTCATCTTTGCAGTCAATATCAACCTGTAGGAAAGGAGAAGGAAAACAATTTCATGTCAAAAAGGAGTGGTAATGATGTAGTGCTTCATTCATGACTTTTATACTATATTCTCTGACATCAAAGACTGCAGCTACATGCAAATATTATCTGTCCATTAAAATATACACTAAGTCCTTTGGTAAGACATTAATCTACATTTGCCACTCTCCACCCAGGTGAAGTAAATGGGTACCCGGTAGGAAGAAATTCCTTGAATGCTTTAGTGCCGTATTATGGCAGCTCAGCTACAGACGGGGTAATAATATGATACCTTGTATTAAGCGCTAGTATATTTATAAAGTAGCTGCACTATATAAATGGACCTATTATTATCATTATTATTATTATTATTATTATTATTGTTATCATTATTCAATTATCACAACAATATATATTTTTTCGGCTAGTCATATACCAAGACAGAATGCTAGGTATTGCATTGCAGCACATATTCGGCAGTAAACAATTTGATTAGCAGTTTGGAGAAGAAGAGATATTTAAGGAAAGACTTGGAATGCATAAATAGCTACCTTATCAATACAGTCGTCAAAGAAAGCAAACTTCTCATCGTTTTCTGAGACGAACGAGATCTCTTCTATGAACTTGATGAACATCTGTGTTTTCAGGAACTGTTTGAAGAACACGTGGGATGCCTTGTCTCGAGTCTTCAAGAAACCTGCGGCAAACAAATGCAAATTAAAAAAATTAATGCACATTTTAGAACCCTAATGGCCCGAATTCACAAAGGAGGTTTAACCCAACCCATGGTTTAAACCCTCATTTACATATTCAAAAGCCCATGGTTTAAAATTAGCGCAAAATAAGCGTACCTTGCCTTGTCGTCGCCTAATATTAAACCTCTGACTTTGTCTCGCTTATTTTGCGCTAATTTTAGACCATGGATTATGTAAATGAGGGTTTAAACCATGGGTTGGGTTAAACCTCCTTTGTGAATTCGAGAGAGAGGAAATACATTGATGATATCTTCAGAGCGGAGTTTGGTTCTACTGCAAGTGTGAGGTTTGTGACAAACGTGCAAAACAAAAATACTTTTAATTTCATTTTAATTAACGTAGGTAAATTAAAAATGCTGAACAAACTTGAAGCTGCAGAAAATTTCTCACCGATTAAACCTCTTACTTCTACAAATTTGTTGTTGTCCACTTAAACCTTGCAAGTCTAAATAATAATAAAAGTGTTACATTTTACTTATAAAAAGTTTTTAGAAAATGTGTTCAAGAATGTAGCCAATGAGAAGCGTTGAAATGGATCACCTGTGGGTCTATTAATTTTTACAATATGCACGAGGAGTGCATTTTGTTGATAACAACCGTCAATTTCTTGACTCTTTACTGATATCGTTGACCCATCTTATGAAACAAATAATACATGTTTTTAGTTTGTACATTAGTGATATGCACTGCACTTGGTTAAGTCACAATGAGAAGGACAATAAACTCGACAGGTCTCGTTAATTATCCTACTGTGACTTAACCTGCATGCAGTGCATATTCACTAATGCACTCACAAACATGTATTATTTGTATATTAAACAACGATCATGGGATTGCGATCCACATACAAGTACATACTAATCATTACAAAATCATTCATGCATCTCTGGCCACAACCGACGCAGCAATATCAACTATCTGAACAATTCACCTTCGCCTTAATGATATCCTTTCAAGGACCTAACCTCCAATGTACATGTAGCTCAACAAATGACCTTTCACCCTCGTGAAATCACACACAATGCTTAAATCAACATGTGGTTTGACTCAGACAGTAAGCATTGGAGCATGTTAGACACACAATGAGGGGATTAGACAGTTCAATAGACCACCTACGCAGTCACATCGCCCACTCATCACGCACTTTTTTAAATATGTGCCTCTAACGCTTCCGTGGCAATGAAAAGAATCGTTGCTACACATTCATACTCCATACAGAAGTTTTATATCAGTCTACTGACATTCAATATTTGTAAAAATATTGATCTAAACGTACTGCATTACTAAATTATACAATGATAGAGGTGGAGTGATTTTCACATGAATGCTGTTTCCTTTTATTTGGGTCCATGCTTACATTCTGATGAGCTTATCAAAATATTAGGCGATTGATATTGATGATCGTGTGAAATATTTCCCTAAACATATGTACACTGCACAATGTTAAGAAAAGGAGTGATTTCTCACATGAATGCTGATTACTATTTCTTATAGCAACATTTGGGTGATAAGTGATCTTATCAAAATATTTTTCCAAACCCTTGCTCTATTAAAGCTGATATGCCATAATATGTCTTGCAGTAAGCTGTCAAGAGCATGCATATAATGCCCACATTTGTCACACCTTGGTTCTGGTAAATAGTTTTGATAAACCTTTGTTGGTAAATACCAGCACTGTGCTTCGCCTTTTCATAGCATGAGTAAAATGCCTGCCTATCATCATTGAACCCCGCCCCCCCCCTCCCCTCTCTCTCTCTCTCCCTCTATCTGTCTCTGTCTCTTGTTTTTTTCTTCCTCTCTCTCTCTATCTCTCCCTATCTCCCCCCCCCCCCCTCTCTCTCTCTCTCTCTCCCTTTCTGTCTCCGTCTCCCTCTCTCCCCCTCTCACTCTCCCCCCCCCCCCTCTCCCTCTCTCCCCCTCTCAC
Organism: Strongylocentrotus droebachiensis; assembly: GCA_035222895.1. NCBI lineage: Eukaryota > Metazoa > Echinodermata > Echinoidea > Camarodonta > Strongylocentrotidae > Strongylocentrotus > Strongylocentrotus droebachiensis. Next base: position 190,406 of record JAVYIG010003255.1, on the reverse strand, counting down.
TCTCCCCCCCCCCCTCTCTCTCTCTCTCTCTCTCTCTCTCTCCCTCTCTCCCTCCCTCTCTCTCTCTCTCTCTTTCTCCCTCCCTCTCTGAGTGGCCTCTACGGACATGTTTGAAGGTTTATATATAAAAATAAACCTGTTTTGACTAACCTGGGTAGTCGAATCTTGAGCTAGCATCTAGAGCTCTATTGCTGGGTTGCTGAGTGATAGGGAGTAGATAATGGCTGTAACCCTTCAGCATCATCGCCATGAAGGCTAGGAATGCATCCTGAATCCTCATCTCCTCTCCCTCTCTCCCTCCCTCTCTCTCTCTCTCTCTTTCTCCCTCCCCCTCTCTGAGTGGCCTCTATGGACAGGTTTAAAGGTTTGTATATAAAAATTAATCTGTTTTGACTAACCTGGGGAGTCGAATCTTGAGCTAGCATCTAGAGCTCTATTGCTGGGCTGCTGAGTGATAGGGAGTAGATAATGGCTGTAACCCTTCAGCATCATCGCCATGAAGGCTAGGAACGCGTCCTGAATCCTCATCTCCTCTCCCTCTCTCCCTCCCTCTCTCTCTCTCTCTCTTTCTCCCTCTCCCTCTCTGAGTGGCCTCTATGGACAGGTTTAAAGGTTTGTATATAAAAATTAATCTGTTTTGACTAACCTGGGGAGTCGAATCTTGAGCTAGCATCTAGAGCTCTATTGCTGGGTTGCTGAGTGATAGGGAGTAGATAATGGCTATAACCCTTCAGCATCATCGCCATGAAGGCTAGGAATGCGTCCTGAATCCTCATCTCCAGTTGCATCTGTCAAAGTGAGAAAGAAAAATTGAGGAATAAGGACACTATAACCATACACCCAGTACAAGACAATGGGACAAATTCAACACGACAGGAGAATAATACACTATTATCAGTTGCGCTCTCTCTCTCTCTCTCTCTCTCTCTCTCTCTCTCTCTCTCTCTTTCTTTCTCTCGCTCTCTCTCTTTATCTATCTTTCATCATCATTGTCAGTTTATTTGGACTCAATAAATCATTTTGACTCTTTTCTTTCTCTCTATTTCTGATCATCATCATTGTTATGAACATCACCACCACCCTCATCATCATCATCGCCGTCGTTGTCGTCATCGCCGTCGTCATCATCATCATCATTATCACCACCACCATCACCATCACTACCATCACCACCACCACCCTCATCATCATCATCATCATCATCATCATCATCATCCAACCAAAAAATTACTTTTTTTTTTACGAGGGCTCTTTTCAGATTTTCCCTTAAAAAAATAGCCCCCCTTAATTATTTTGCGGTGGCTATTTTGGAGCTCAGGGGGGCTTTTTTTTTTTAAAGGTTGTATTTTTTATTAAACACGGTTTTACCTAATTAAATTCCAAGCAAAGGCAAATATAGATACAATTGTAGCGTACATACATGTATGTCATGTAGAGTATTGCAGACATTCAGATACCCAGGATTTATTCACTTTGTGTTAAACGTGTGGCTTTATGATTTACATATACATGTAACTAAAACTTGTCAAAAGGAGTGTTTTGTTTAACTGTACTTCGTTTTTCATATCCTAAGAAAATATTATCACTGACACGCGGGCTAGGAATAAATTTTTGTTATGGGGGCTACTTTTCCCCATTGCCTAAAAAAAACCAAGGGGCTACTTCCTTAAAGCCATATTGTAAGCTGTAACAATAAGTTGTGTTTTTCCTTAGCCATCATACTACTAGCAACCAAATTGGTAGGTAATATGTTATTTAGTCTTTTTTTCTGTCCCAAAATTAGTTGTTATCATGGACAATGCAATCCCATTAAAAAAAAATGTAGACTAACTCCCTTTAAAATTGTGTTATTTATAACATTTATAACCATTAAATGTGAGTAAATATGTTTACTGTTGTCCTACATACCGATGTATTTGTTATGCCGAAACATGCAAAATCATGGCCTTATTTTTTTTTTTTATAGACTATTCTAAAGGCCAAGCCAAAGCTAGTTTCATTTCGTAGACAGAAATTGATGTCATCACTCATGACAATTGGCCTGGCATCGATCGTATATAAATAATTTAATTTAATTAAACAGTTGTAAGAAAAATTCTGAGGAGTAGGAACATCCTTTATATATTTATTTACGGTTTTTTTATAACAAAATTCAATTTCTGTGTACGAAACTTGCTTTATACCGATTTTACAGAAAAAAATCCGGCATTGATTTTGCACGTTTCATGATAACAAATATATCAGTATGTGGGACAACAGTAAAAATATACTCGCATTTAATGGTTTTAACTTATAAATAACACAATTTTAGACGGAATAACATTTGTTTTAATGGGATTGCATTGTCCATGATAAAAATTAGGGCCAGAAAAAACACTAAATAAACATATTACGTACCAATTTGGTCGCTAGCAGTTCAGCTCTCGTCACTCGCAAATACTTATTTGCTTCATACTAGGAGCTTGCGGGCGCGCGCTGGAGCTGAGCTAGTACGTTTCTGTGTATTGTGAACGTGTGCGAACTACGTATGCATTCATGCTGTGCACGAAACTACATCGGTGCCGGTGGCCTGTCCGGCCGCCGGGAGCTTAGGCGCAGGCAGGCGGATACCGCCGTAGATCTAGCTACAGTAGGTACGACCGCCGATCCGCTGCAACTCACAAAACTTTTAAAATGTTGATGGAAGTTTCTAGTTTTGGAGTTGGTAGTTGGAACGGAGATTTCACTCAGACACATCAATAAATTGATTTATTTAATTCCTAGGGAATATCAATTTATGGCGGGGGCGATTTTTCAAGATATATTGATTTTTTTTCGCCCTCGTCTTGATTTTTACCGTGGCGATTTCAGAGGTTTAGGGGGCGAATCGCCCGTCGCCACCGTGTATTTTTTTCGTTGTCATCATCACCATCACAATCACCATCACCATCATCATCATCATCACCACCATCTCCATCACCACCCTCATCATCATCATCATCATCATCATCATCATCACCATCACCACCACTATCATCATCATCATCATCATCACCATCATCACCATCATCACCAACATAATCACCATCATCACCATCATCATCATCACAATCACAATCATTAAAGAGCACTGAACAATTATCAGATGGTTTACAAGCCATTGGGCGGACGACTCACCTGCTTCTTCTTCAGGCTGAAATCCAGCGTGATGGGCGACACCTCAACGGCAAGTTCATCAGAGATGCCATCACCTACCGCTGACTCCTGGATGTCTTGGTATATCTTTGTCAGGGTGTTGTACAGTCTCTTGGCTGGTTTCTATGACACAAAAAAAAAATGAGGAGAGTCATAAGCTATGCTATTAATAGACTCCTCCACTATGTTTCAACTTGTGCCAATCTTAAATGATTTATTTGAATAATTGTATTATCATTTGTTGTATCTTTGGTTAATATTATGTTATTGAATTTGTATATATTGCATATTTATTTGATTATAATATATTATGTGGACAAATACAGAAACCTTGAAACCTTGAATGCAATATTTGGTGTCACAACACACAACACAGTAAATCTGTCTACCTCAAAGTAGATCTACGAGTACTTGTAAATGTTCATGACAATGTTTTTTTGAGCATTTGAAAGTTAGTCCAAGATTTTGGACGGCAACATATGGAACTGTTCCTGTCTCAGATATTAGGAGACAGGTTTCTGCACATTGTATTCAATTAATAGCCCTACTTAGAGGGAGGGGGGGGGTGGATCTTTCTACTAAAGTAGATCTACATGTCCTTGTAGAAGTTCATAAAGATGTCTATTTGAGCATTGAGAGCAAGTCCAAGATATTGGACGGCAAAGTATGACCCAAATATTAGGATATTTGTATCTGCTCATTGTATTGAAAGTCAATAGCCCTACAGAACTAAGGAACTGTTGCTGATCTGGCCCCATGAGCGTCCCTGGACAGTGTGTGCGCTCTATAAGTTTATGCTATTACTATTACAGGGGGATATGCCTCCCCCCCTCCCTCTAGCCCTTTTAGAGTTCAATGTACATGTATCAATATACAATTATTTATTAACAATTCAAACACTAGTTTGATAAGGGTAAGCCCTTTTTTGTTCCTCTGCGCTGAATAAAAAAAAAATAAAAAAACTCACCTTTGGTAGTATCTTCCATGTTATTCCTTTCTTGTCATCGAGTCTGAAATTGAAACAAGAATTATTCTGTTAATCCATTCCTCGACTTATCAACATACGTGATAACCACCATTAATTGGTTTCTCTTCTTACTGACACCACTTTCAGATCCTTTAATGCAATTGGAAATCCATAAAACATACATTAAGCATACTTGAAGAGTACAAAGTATCATATCAACACTTTATGGCTCCTCAGACAAACAGATTTACTATTACTATCTAATTTCCTCATTACATCCAGGCATCAATGTATATACTGCATGTGTTTCACATTGCTGATTGCTATACTAAACAGTTGCCTTACTAAACCATGCTATGCTCACTTCCCTCCTTGGAAGAAAACTGTATACAAGTTGGGGAACCAAAGGTGATCTGACGATTGCCCTTGCGACAATTTCTCCAGGCTTTATTTCATTGAAGGTACATGTATAAGATTAGGGTAAGGGTGGGGGTTGTCGTTGGGCTTAAGGTTAGGTTAAGGGTTAGGGTTGGGTATATTCATAGTGTTGAGTCAAGGATTGAAGTGAAACTCTAAAGGAAAGCAGAAAAATCAGACAAGTAGACTGATGAAAATTTGAAAGAAATCAGACATAAAAATGAGAAAACTACAAAACTTTATATGCAGGCCCCTGTATACCGACCCTTAAATTTGTAGTCCCTGTAACAAAAACTAGTATGAAGCCCTGCACCATCATCACAAACAGTCCCTGAGAGTAACAATTAGCAACTTACTGCAAGATTGTGTTGGTGTCGATATCAATGCAGATGGCATCGTTGGGAGGGTCGTACATGTCGAAGTAGCGGGAGTCGATCCCCACCACCACAGACATTGGGGCACTCAGGTAGTCAGACAGACTCAGTGGGCATAGTGGTATGTAGGGACACTGCCACACAAAGGGAAAGATTAACTGCAAAGAGACAAATGAATTAATTAATAATAATAATGATAATAATAATAGGCCCCTTTATTTTATAGTGCCGCTACTTTCTGAATATACTCTACTGCGCTTAATACAAAGTATCTTATTATTACCCCGGCTGTAGCTGAGCTGCCATAATAAGGCGCTAAATCAGTCAAGAAATTCCTTCCTACCGGGTACCCATTTACTTCACCAGGGCAAATATAGATTAATGTCTTGCCAAAGGACATTGGTGCCGCGGTGGGATTCGAACCGCAAAACCATGTGATCCACAGTCCGGTGACATATCCACTAGACCATGACACCTCTACAACAACTTTCATTTTCATTTCATTTCATTCTCCATAAAAAGCATTAAACATACAAACATGATATACAGATAAATGATTGATTACAAGAAAAATACTAAGGGAAGGAGCAAACAAAATTTTATGGGAATGTGGGGTTAACAAAAAGGGCAATTAGCCTCACGAACATCAACCCCTTAAAAAGCAAACACTGTATTGTTGGGAAAAAAAAAAGAAAAGCAGAGAAAACCTGAACACTAATACAAAAGAAAAAAAGGGAAGGAGAAAGGAAGGGGAGGGCATTTACTGAAAAGGAACGTCATTAAATTTGAGATTGAATACGATGATAAAAGATGGGATTCATACAATCAATTAAAATATTCATTGAATTAAGAGTATAACAACAACATAATGTTGCTCCACGGAGAACGACTTACCGAAGAGACCGCTTCTGCCACACCAGTCAGCAGGGCTGGTCTAAGTGAGTGCAGGACCAGCTTGTGTTCCATGAGTAAGAAGGCCAGGACATTGAGGGTCTTCTCTGGTCCCAGGTTCCTCAGCATGGCACAGTAGCTGGCTCCACTCAGAGGGATGGGCGAGGTCTGGGGCGTGGCCAGGATCAGCTGGTCGTGGCCCAACTGAAATAACGAACAGTGTAAAATACAGTGTTCAAGCTACAGTATGGTGTATTTTGTGCTGTAAGTTACTGATTACGTCTAGATTTTAGTACATATGATTGCAGGGCTCTCGGGGAGAACAGTATTACAGGTACATGTAAAGACCACTTTTGGTATAAAACGCCCCCTCTCAAAAAATGAAATGGAAGCTCTTATTACCAATCATGTGAAAGAACATGTTTTGACTAATACGTGATGATACAAATTTTGCCGGGAAACCGCCTACTAATTGATATATTTGGTAAATTATTATATCTATCCGGACTGGATAGATATAGGGTAGTCCCATATACATCTTTCTGTGTACAGTGCTTGTAACTTTACCAAGACTGGGCCAAATTTCTTATCATTTTGATGATTCCAGAACCTTGCAGTACACACCAATACTTATATGCTAGATGATCAACCTTTTCTGATGGATTCCACAATGTTTCTTTCACAATGCAATCGCATGACCAGAACTGGTCTATACTTTTAATACTGATGAGGCTTATCAAATTCTGAACATTAAAAGGATATTAGCTTACTGGTAATAGTCTGGATGTTTTCAACATTTTCACTATAAAACACATTTATCCAATGGGGTTAAACCATACATTAACTTGGGCATCATTGTCTTTAACAAGTTAACCAAGAAGGTATCATATAAAATCTACAAAACTTGATCATACATCAAATAACATAAACTTGAATAGATGTTACTTTTTATTTTAATTTGTGTCTTCCCCACTGGCCTGTCGTCTACATTATATGGCTGTGCATTTATATGTCTATACAAGTACACAGACATCCACATGTAAAAAATAGCACCTGCTAGTTGAATACTTAGCGCAACAGCTGAACGTTTGACCCAGAAGAGCTTTGTCTACAGCACGAAAAATATTTGCACAAACTACAAACTTCCCCACCTGCTATCATGTATGATGAACAAAACAACACACTTATCAATATTTAGTCTCCGACAGCTGAAGTACCAGTTCTAAGGTCAAAGGTCACAGACTATTACCTGGTTTGTTTACATTCTTTGAGATAATTTTCTTTCTGGAATCTTGTAGAAAGCTCCCATTTCAAAGTTCGAGCACTATTAGATTTTGATCTTTATGGTATACACTATTTTCTGTGTTTGTCCTTGATATCAGCGAGTCTGTAAACGCTTGTAATTTTGATAGAAACACATCCTTCCATTTGTAGTAGAGAACCAGCATTGAAAGATTTCATACAATCCCTTTCAAGACCTGACAACATTTCTCATCTGCTACAGGCTCTTTATAGTGCCTTCTGACCAGTTTTGAGGCAAAGACAACTGTTGGTTTAACAAACGCGTCTGAACGGAGACTCTTACATGTTCGTGTCCCATATGTGCTCTACCAAATGAAACCTGAAAAGCCTGAAAAAGCCTAATATCTCAGTCACACCAACAAAACGGACACCAGACCGGCAACGAATCAACCCTTACATTACCACGAATGGCAAAAAAAAAGGACGGTTTGAATTTGATGTGGAGTCAGTCTGGCGGTGTGACTGAGGTATAAATGGGGGAGGTTTCAGGGCCTGAAAACTGGCATCCCTATTGAAGGCTAATAGTCCCTAGCCTCTTCACATGGTATTCAATCCGTCTGGTGAGATCAAAAATGATCATGAAGTTCCTCAAAAAAGTAAAAATCTATGAGTGACAGGTTTTACCATATTCATTTTCTCCAATAGACTGTACGTACTGTTATGAAAACTGTTAAGAAAACAGGTTTTGAAATTTTGAATTCCAATCATAAATATCTTGATAATCAGTAAAAGCCATGGGATTCCAGACTGACCTAAAGGTTTATAAATATGAATGCAGCATGAGTAAAATCAAGGATTTTGTTTAGAATCTGACCCAATCCCTTTAACAAAACATTAATGCCCATCTCATTCTTTAATTAACAGACGATATGTTCTATATGACTTACCTCCATAAGTATCCTTGGCCTCTGAGGTGTTGGGAAGGGCACCTCGTGCATGAAATGAGAGATATGCCTGAAGAAAAAATGGAAAAGACAAATTTTAAGAATGAAAATATTTTCATAAAAATCCTATTTCTAAACAAACAAAATTACTATAATGTGACGTTTTCATTTCCCCCAAATAAAAATTAGGTATGGCCACACTTGCAAAACGTTCAAGGAGTTCCCTTCCTGTAATTGTGCTGGCTTGGCCTCAACCTTTCCATTAATTTTTAAGTGAAAGTTCCTACATCCATTCCTAATACAAGTTAGGACGTGTGTGTTCTGGGCCCTGTCTTACAAAGAGTTGATATTGATCCGAATCAATATCAAGTCCCTAAATCAATCACAAGTTTGCAGTCTCCCATCTCTTATGTACATAGTTGTGATTGAAGTTGCGATTGATATCAACTCTTTGTAATACAGGGTCCTGGTTTCTCTTTTCATAGTTTAGCCCATCTTGAGGGTTTTAAAACTACAAGAGTTCTTGTTGTTTTTTCCGTTGCTTCCTTAACCAGCATCGTTCACTTCACAGAAATTACAGATGTATAAAATACGGGAAGCTGTAGATGTATATCTAATCCACAGAAATGTTGCTTTGTGGTTGTGCCTATGAAAGTGGTTTCTGAAGTACTCTCTTTCTAGTCAGAGATGACTGAAACTAATGAACTTAAAAGGCTTCCTAGAACGCAACCCCTCATTTATTGGCACTTATATCAAGCATTAATTTGTTATATGGTTTCATAGACCATAGACATAGACATTTTTGCATTTTTGCATTTTTGTATACCAGGTATACATCCTTTATATGTTGTAGAGCTTATGTCTTTAATTAACATTGCCTGTACATGTAGCCTGATGCATTTAAAAATGAGGTTGAAAAATGTTTTGTTACAGGCTGAATAGTTATATGCATCACATTCAGGAGAAATACAGGGAGTTACAGGACTTGTACTGAGAATTCACAGAACACGTTAAGAATATAGATTATATCCAACTGACAGTCAAAATATCCATGAAAATAAAAACTTCTGTCTAGGTTATAAGAAATAATAATATGGCTGATCAAACATTTGCTCCCAGTGCTGTTGGATTGAAACATGTCTCATCCTTATTCTCAAGAGTCCTGCTCAAAAGCACAGACATGCCGGCAAAGCACCTCTCAAAATAATTTCTGAAAAGGGATTGCCAATTTGAGTGGAAGGAGGATTGATGGATCAGAGAATATGAACACTCTGACGTTTGCGAGACATAGTAATTGCATTGCATGGCCATTGACGACCATCAGCTGGTACATTGACATTTATGTGCTCTCTCGGGGATTCAGTTGATGAGGTACTAAAAATATTGCATCTCTGTGAAAACATAATACACAGATATTTCACTATGCAGGACTGTGTTGTGAATATGTGTAGGCCAAAATCACAGACAAAGACATTATAAGTAGCACATAAAATCAGTTTTATCATAGTTGATGGCCTACAGTTCATCAACTCTGAGGCTTACTTTTAAAGTGACTCAATAGCATTGCCTCAGATTCTGAAACAAAATCCTGGATTTAGCTCATGCTGCAATCATAATGATAATCCCTTAGGTCAGTCAGGCATCCCTCGACTTTTACAAGCCGATCGCCTGTCTGATTATCAAGATATTTATGATTGGAAATCAAAACCAAATTTTGCATTTTTCCTAACAGTTATCATAACACTACAGTCTATTGGGGAAAAATGAGTATGGTAAAACCGGTCACTCAAAGATTTTTACTTTTTTGAGGCACTTCATGATCATTTTGAAGTGCAATTTTTTAGGGCTTCAAAATTACACCATATCGCAGACACTGATAACACATAGGGTCATACATCTCAGATTTAACATTGTTAAACAATTAAGGGTTTTGAATTTTAATATCAACAAAATACACATTTTAGAAAATCCAACAGGAATTTGAATCCTTGATCACTATTCAGAACGACAGTTTCTATAGTTTCCCAAGGTGCTATCATATGAACTCAACATTACTTTTAGTTCATAAAAACAGAATTTTAAATGAGTGAACAAAAGGGACAACCTACCTCTCGATGGGTATCGAACGCGGCCCCGAGATGGACACCCGATAGATGAAGGCCAGGAACTTCTTAAAGGCCTCAAAGAAGGGCCAATGGGAGAGGAGACAGACGCACTTGTTGACGTGGATGTTGTAGCCCGACGTCCCGTTCTTGGTGTCGGTAGGCTTCAACTGCAAGGCCTCTCTCTGTTGCTCGCTGAGTTTCTCCTCGGGATAGTTCTCGTAGAAGGTCACGGCCGCTCCGTACACCTGGTTAGGGGGGTAGGAAGTGTAAAGGAAAGTGTTTTTATTGGGTCTTGGGGGAAAGGTAAACTAATACAAACATGGAATACAATGCACTGCAAAAATGTGACATCACAATATTTATTTGAAATATAACAAAAATAAACCATGCAACTTTGTGAGAAAAAAAATTGTGGGTGTGCATATACTACCATGAAACCATTACACACAAATCATCTTAAGAGTATAACAGAGTATATTACGTTCACTTATCTTTCTTCTTGACGTAGTGAATCACATATTACCCTGAGAAAAATTCTCAATTTGGAAAAGCTGCTTCAGGGATTATCAAGGTTCAAGATTGGTATATTTGGCAACTTTTCCCCAAGAACAATACATTCAATTATACAAATTGGAAAGTAGGAATGAAATGTCCTGAACACACCTTTGTGAGTGGAATTTTCTTTTTCCTCTATATTTTGTATTGAATCAAGTTGTTCTTTCAGCATGGCCTGACTAAATAGAGCAGACCATATCAACATCCTTTGTTTTATTCAATGCAATGATATAATTTCCTGAAATTGACTGTGGATCTTTCTTCAGCAGAAACTGTTCTCGACAGTCACAAATTTAGAGACTTTCTACTTTGTCAAATCCACCCTTTGTACCTTTCCACCGGCGATGTCCGTGAGGACGAACGTTGAGAAGACGGGGAGGGGGTGTTCCCTTGACTCCGCCCAGCACTCGATGGCCGCCCCCATTGGCATACAGAACGGGGTGGATTGGGGGAGGGGGAAGTCATCGTAGTCCTCCAATGGGTAACGACTCAACATGTCTAGAAATAAGCAACAATAAAAGAGATCATACATTTCATTAAATCATGAAGCTAATAATACACTGTATGGTCTTCCATTTAGCTACCCAGGAAAGACTCGTATACCGGTTGTCTCTTTCTATTAATATTTATATAATGTGTAGAGGTGCTGTGGTCAAGTGGATATGTCACCATACTGTGGATCACAAGGTCCGCGGTTCGAGTCCCGCCTTTGGCAAGATATTATCTACATTTGCCACACTTGACCCAGGTGAGGTAAATGGGTACCTGGCAGGAATTAATTTCTTGACATGCTAGAACGCCGTAATGGCAGCAATTCTACAGCCGGGGTTATGATTTCCAAAGCTCTTTGGAAGCCCATAGACGTTAAAATGTGATATGCGCTACACAAAAACTTAATATTATTATTATTAATAGAGTTTACCATGCCGACAGAAATGGACTACTGGTATAGTTATTCAAATCTTTACTACTAATGGTGGGGCAAATGATTGATCTAATATCAACTTAACCTAATTGGCAACTTCACGATAACAACAAAACGGAAGTATAGGGGGAAGCTTTATTTGTTTAATAAAGTCTGCACAAGTAAATATACTTTAATAATATTGAAGTACTACAGTACACGGACATTATACAGTTTATGTACACGGAAGCAACTTCATTCAGCATACAGAGCTCCGCTATATAAATATTTCAGGAGCTTGTTATAAAAGATGTACATGTACTTAAGTCCTTAATAGTTTATGAGGAATGAAACTGTGCTTTCTCACTTCTCTGTTTCCCCTATTATCTCTGGAATTTATCACCTAGTTGAGAACTAGTTGGTATTTTACACCTACGCTGAAAATAATACCGATATGAATCGACTTTCTGTGTCCCCACATTCAATAGGAATCTATTGAACTTAAAAGGGGCCCTTTGCTCTCTTCAGAATAACAACAGATTGTCGCTGCCTACTGGAGCCCTACTGGTAGCTCAAAGTGGGTCAATTGTTATAGATTTTTTTTCAAAGGGCTGGGTGCTCCCTTTTATATTGCAATTTTATGGGGACAGATTCTGGGGGTTATTGTTATTAACTGGACAGATCATTGACTCTGATTTTGGGATTGTTAAAGAGAAGAGCAGGGTTACTTTTCTTGAAAGAGATTGGTGAAGGGGAGGGGGGGGGGGTTACAATGAAAGAATGACCAAAGAAATCTGGTAGAAACATATACTCAAACTCAACTCTTCAGGAAATGTGTCAACTTTTATGGGCATTTCAAATGGGCTAGTGCTCTTTGTGTGCACTGATCCTTGAATGTATTCAAGACATAAATCATTATTATACCAACGATACAGGTATTTCATTAGGAGAAAAAAAAAGTAGATTCCAATTCATACAAATATTCTGATTGCTTTAGAGGCATCGTATTGAAGAAAATATAAAGGTATAGAAACTAGAAAGAGAGAGAAAATAGAATAGTTTGATGGGAGTCTGTTACATATTCTGACATATGAATGGTAAACAGTTTATTACTATAATTGGATCAAACAGATGAGTATTTTTCTCTTCATCTTTATTTGGTTAGGAGGGAAGAAAAAGGGGGGGGGGGGATGGATCTGATCCAACCTCTGCCAGGGTCAAATTAGATAAATTATTGTATGTTAGGAGTGCACAACACTTGTCATGTTGATTCACAAGTATGTTGCTTAAACCAAACTTTGAACCCAGGACCTTCAGGGTTCTGAACCACTGCTTAACCACTCAACCACGGATCCTCTGTAGATTTCTTACCTGCTTGGTAAACTATTGAGTTTCCCCTGAAAGAGCTAACCAAACTTTGAACCCAGGACCTTCAGGGTTCTGAACCACTGCTTAACCACTCAACCACGGATCCTCTAGATTTCTTACCTGCTTGGTAAACTATTGAGTTTCCCCTGATAGAGCTAACCAAACTTTGAACCCAGGACCTTCAGGGTTCTGAACCACTGCTTAACCACTCAACCACTGATCCTCTGTAGATTTCTTACCTGCTTGGTAAACTATTGAGTTTCCCCTGAAAGAGCTAACCAAACTTTGAACCCAGGACCTTCAGGGTTCTGAACCACTGCTTAACCACTCAACCACTGATCCTCTGTAGATTTCTTACCTGCTTGGTAAACTATTGAGTTTCCCCTGATAGAGCTAACCAAACTTTGAACCCAGGACCTTCAGGGTTCTGAACCACTGCTTAACCACTCAACCACTGATCCTCTGTAGATTTCTTACCTGCTTGGTAAACTATTGAGTTTCCCCTGATAGAGCTAACCAAACTTTGAACCCAGGACCTTCAGGGTTCTGAACCACTGCTTAACCACTCAACCACTGATCCTCTGTAGATTTCTTACCTGCTTGGTAAACTATTGAGTTTCCCCTGATAGAGCTAACCAAACTTTGAACCCAGGACCTTCAGGGTTCTGAACCACTGCTTAACCACTCAACCACTGATCCTCTAGATTTCTTACCTGCTTGGTAAACTATTGAGTTTCCCCTGATGGCTGATTTCTTGTAGCACAGGTAGACATCAGATCCCATCATGCTCCCCTTGTTCAGGTTCTTATTAATCAGACAGAATGCATGGGGTGGACTCTCATTCTACAAAATACACAAAAGAAAAAGGGGAATATAATATTAACAGTGAAAACAACAAACTATTTTATTTTGGGGGCTCCATATCCAATTTTGGGGAAATTTTGGGGGGCTACTTTTTCAGGGGCTAGTTTTTCATTAATTCATAAAAGGATACAATTTGTTAGTTTATTTAGAAGGCTCCTGGCTCATTACTTATACATGTATATCTTTGATTAAGGTTTCGCAATTGTTATGGGGGCGATTTTGGACTTCCTTTTTTGATGACGCCCCCATAATCGGATTGTTGACCTATTTCGGGGGCTCTTATTGGTATTTCCGGGGCAAATTCACCCGCCGCCCCCTCATATTTTGTTCCCCTGAATATTAATAATAATGTATTTACATAGCACACTTTCCATATACATGTTCAAATACATTTTAAATTATGTTGTTGACAGAAGAGGCAAGTTTTTAGATATTTGTGGAGGGTTTGAGAGACAGCTGGTTGCACGGAAAACTGGGTAGATCGTTCCAGTTTGGAAAGAAAACTAACTTTGATAAATTCACTGTAGAAAATGAAGAATTAAAAAGCAATTTGTAATTTCATCCTGAACAAAATCAAAACAAGCATACATGTACAGTATATCATGGGTACTTAGTATATTACAGAAAACAAAAATTTCTCATGCAATTGGCTGCTGAAAAGTCAGGCCAGAATATTAAAGCTCAACTTCGCGTGGGATGTTACTTTTTTTTTACATGTAAGCCTCTGATTTTCATCATTAATATTATTATTATAACTATTTTCAAGGCACTTGGTTGGATTGGATAGAGAAAAAAGAAATTAAAATAGTGGAAACATAATTACATTCTTGCTTTGTCTCGCATGGTAAACATACCTGGAGGAGTACTATACAAAGTAGTCAAAATTATGGCAAAATTAATCCATTTTCATTTCATGGCTCATTGATCATTTGAGAGTTGAAGTAAGGAAAGCTAAGCAAAAGCAGGAATTTAAACAATTTTCAACCAATGCACACTAAATTGAATCAACAACGCCTGAATGGCAACAGAATTTACTTCAGTAATGAGATTTGCATCGATTTTCTTTTTCTATTGTTTTCCTCCTGTAAGTACCCCTATGAATCCACAATAATCTTTCTACCTTTGATTGAAATGTTTTTTGAAGCTTCACATTCATATCAATGGGAAGTAACGGATGAGCGAAACCATGAAAAATAACATTTCCCCTGCTTCTTCTCAATATTTTCCTTCTAGTTATTAACAAGGGCAAGAAAACACGCTCTTTAGATTTCTGAAATCACTGATTTGATTGGAAATCAAGCTTTCCTTTCCTGGTATTCCTTGAAATCTCTCATTTTCATTGGAAAGCAGAAAAATGCAGAAAACTTTAAAAAAAATCAATATTAGCTTCCGAGGGCTGCTTAATGAGCCAAAACATTCAAAACTCTTCTTCCAAAATCAAACCTATTCTGCAGGCCCATTTACACTATAAAATACAATTTTTTTTTAAAGGTAAAGACCAGTATTGGAAATGCCCCAATTTCAAAAAATGAAATGGAAGCTCTCATTACCAATCATGTGAAAGAATATGTTTTGACTAATACATGATGATAAAAAAAATTGCTGGGAAAACGCCTACTTATTCATATATTTGGTAAATTTGTTTCTCTCATGGTCGTGTGAGAGATATAGGGTAGTCCCATATACATCTTTCTGTGTATAGTGCTTGTAACTTTACGAAGAATGGGCCAAATTTCTTATCATTTTGATGATTCCAGAACCTTGCAGATGCTAGATGCTAGATGATCAACCTTTTCTGATCGATTCCACAACGTTTCTTTCACAATGCAATCGCATGACCATTACTGGTCTTTACCTTTAAACTATCATTTACACTACTGGCAAAACCAGTATAAAGCCATGGTGTTTGCTTGCAATTTAAACATTCAGGCTTGCCTTGTTAGTCAGGAATGCGCATGTACAACTTGTTGCTTCTCCTGCAATAACGTGGAAGTTTGGAGAGCCATGTATAAAGCAAAACCTGAACAATTCACCCGTGCTTTGAGACCAAGTATTTACACTGCAAAATCCAGCAGAGTTATATGGCGCAAGTTTTACACACACACAAAAAAATAATCTAGATATGCTTCTTTTTTTCTTCAATTCAGATGTTGTTGGGGTTTATTGGTTGCAAAGTAACTTCCTACTAAACTGCGGTAGAAAAACCCAGGTTTTTGCTTGTGGTGTGAAAGCCCATCATATCGACAGTGAAGAAAGATTACCGAAACTGCACAGAATAACAAAATTCCCCTTTTTTTGTATGAATGCTGTATATTTGGTTACCATATCATGTACATGTAGGATTATATTCCACAAGGCATTTTGTGAACAGCAAAAGATACAAAAATAATAGGGCCTAGGTTTACTTCAATTTAAAAAAAAAAATGTTGGTATGATCGTATTTCATTTAGAGACCCTAAGCCTGTATCATCTACAGGTATAAAGGGTGCTGTATTACCCATGGTTCAGAAACAGAAATGTATGTTTTGTGCATGAAATCTATATAGCTAAACATAAGGATAGTGAGTGGTACATGTAGGGACTGTAGGTCCATGCTGATAGAAAAGGCTTACAAATGAAATCTATCTTTCCCAGTCTAGCTTATCATGGAAGTATTACCCTCTACTCCATCTTTGGCTGTATAGCAACCCGATCAATAATATGACTTCTCTCTTCTATCAGTTCCCATACACCTGTGGCAGGCTTCGAAAGCCATTTCCTAAATTACTAGGCTCACCCTGGGCCGGTCCCTCGCACAACATGAATCCCATGTAGCATGACCGCGATGCATGCAGGCAGGCAATCGCATGGAATTTTAATCAGTGCAATTCCAATCAGTGCGATATCCAGATATGAAAGAAGTAATGAATTGTCCTGTGTATGTGTTTTTTTCATGAGTATTGTCAAATCACTCTAGCTCTCTCATTAAATTGAAACCAAGCACCGCACAAAGGAAAGAAAAGAAAAAGATGACGTTGCACAAGTACATACTAAATGCTCTGACACAATTTCCCATTTAAAAGCATATAATTATTGTATGTACAGTTATGTTTCATAAAAGGGCATCAAATTCCAAGGCATGGACAAGATTACAAACAAATTGAGGCAAAATGGTAAAAAGTTATCAAATTGAACTACAAACATAGGAAGCTAATGCCCTGTGCTCCTCCCCTCCTACATAAATTTGCAGAACTGCAACTATTCGACATGCATTGCGCGCTGTTCTAAAACAATCTCCCAGATCATGATCCATGTACTCTGCATATTATGATATACTGTACATGAACATTTACAAGACCTGATAGAAGCGACCAACTAAAATAGAAAAGGGATTCCCAATCGAAAAGACAATTTATGATTTGCCAACAACAAATGAGGTTCGAATGCCAAACCAAATTGGCAGTAATGGAAATATTCCTCTAATTTCAATCCAACCAACCAAGCCTCTTGCAGCTGTACTCTCTGCGTCCCTGGATGACACAGCGGGACGTCTGACAGAGCAGCGCTAGCCTACCTGCCAGGCTCCTCAATCATGTAACAGCAGGGATACCAGTTAGAATTGATCAGAGGGCCTGAAAATCACCTAGAATGAGCTATTTTATACACACAGAAAAGCCTACACTATGGTCTGAAAATAACTCGCCAAGGCCTGAATTCAGGCTAGGCTATTGCCTAAAAACTGGCATCCCTGTAACAGGGATACTAGTCAGTTTCTCCAGATGAGCCTGAAAAGAGACTCAGACATGTTGGAGCCTCGTATGTTATGTACATATGAAGCCTGATAAAGCCCGATATGGAAAGGTGTCAGGGCCTGAAATCAGGCTATAGCCTGAAAACTCGCATCCCTGATTTTATCTGTGTCATATTTTCAGGTATTGTGAGTGTTGGGCACACTAGGAGAGTTTCAAGATTGCTTTAAATGTGTTCTTTCATATTTTAGTAGTGAAATCAGTTGAATTGTTTGATTACATAACCTGAGAATGTAGGAAAACATCCGAGAATTTAAGAGAATACCCCAAAAATGTCATACAAATCAAACAAGTATTCCAATTCTAAAACTAAAAATGTACAGAATTACACATACATGTATAATGTACGTATAAATGTAAATGTGTATCTCCCCTCTACTCTGACTGAGGGTCATCAACTTTCCCAGGTTATCCACAAAATGGAAGTAGGATTTCCCTAATGGTCTTTTTTGCAGTTTGCACTTCCGTGTCTTGTTAGTTTGGTGCTTGCAAAGGAAGAGGAAACATATTGATACCAGATTGCTACAGCTATATTAATGTTGGCCTATTAGTTTCATGACTGCACTGCCTTGACCTCAAATGATATGGAATGAAAGATGGGAAGGATATATCGCACAAAATTTATGAAGGCCTACCGGTATACATGTCAGTAATATTTCCCCATCTTTTTGTTGTTTACAGGTTATGTCTACAGGCCTTAAATTTCACCATTTTTAGGGCAAGGCCACTTTTCTGTAGGACACATTCCTACATTACAGCACTATTGGGAAGAATTGGAAAGGGCACAAAAAATCTCCAAGGCCAATGAGAGGGGCATTGAGGCCAATCAAAGGGGCATCCAAGGCCATGGCCTTGGTGGCCTTGGATTAATTTAAGGCCTGTGTCTATTTTGTTCTAGTTACTTGAAAGTTGAAACTGACATTGTGAAACAGGAAATTCCCCATATTGTTACTGAACCTGACTTAAAAATAATACAAAATAAAAACACACATAATTACTTCCATTAATAGGCCTATGCTTATTTGTTTCTCTTAAACTTTCACTGAATTTGATTCTCTGATTGTTTGGCTTCCAACAAAGATAACATTCATCAACATTTCCAAAGAGTCCATTCTGCTTTAAAGGGAAAGTCCACCCCCAAAATAAGTTTGTTTCGATAGAGGCAGAATAATAAGAAAATCAGGTGAGTGAAAGTTTGAGCAAATTCTGAATGAAAATAAGAAAGTTATGAGTTATTAAAGTTGTGATCAATCAAATACAAATTGGCAACTCTGTGACTTATTATACGAGCTCTCCTTCATTTGCTTTGTGCATAATATTCCATAAAATCATGTTTTCTTCGTTATTGATGACGGAATATATCTTTGTTCCTTGCAGGGGGAGTATAGAAACATATTTGCAATTATTATATTTAGGGTGCATGTATGGTTGAAATATTTCTTGAGGGAAAATGAAAATTTTAGATTTTTTTAGTACTAAGCAAATGGAAGTTGAGCTCGCATTTTACGTCATAGAGTTGCCAATTTGTGTTTGATTGATCACAACTTAAAAAATTCTAACTTCATTATTTTTTATCGGAATTTGCTCAAACTTTCACTGACTTGTTTCTCTCATTTTTCAACTCCTATTAAAACTAACTTAATTTCAGGGTGGAATTCCCCTTTAAATGTTAAAGGGCAAAACAATTCACTACCCACTAGACCAAACTAGCTAATCACTTCCAAGGAAATTTCCCTTTCTACCTCATTTAATCACAATTCACTGCCCACTAGACCAAACTAGCTAATCACTTTTGAAAGAAATATCCCTTTCTACTTTATTTTATCACTGTCCAATACAAGGTTAACTGTGAAGAGACTGGGTCTGAAATCAGACTAATTAAAGGTCGCTACTGGTGTCATCAGGTGGTTCATCAAGAAATGAGTCAGAAAATTCTAGAGATTTCATCAACAAACGGCTGTCAACTTCACAGGAGAAAAAAACACATAAACATCAAGCACCATTGCTATATTTTCAATGTTTTTGTAAATGTTTCACAAAAATCCCTCTACTACAAAGTCACAGGGAATGCTACAGGCAATAAAATTGGTGGCTTTCAATGCTAATTGTAATATCTTAATATTTAAAGATAACTCTAATATATAATAGCAGAGTACATGAATGTACTTCCACCTTTGTAATGCCATAGGCCTGTGGAAAAGTGCTGCATTTTAATAATCCCATCTTGAATCCTATTGACAACTCTAATTTCAATTTTTATGAAATATGGCTTCAAGGCAAATACCAATATATTTAGTTTTTATAAGGGAGGATATAAAACTGTTTTTCTCCTGTGTTTGCAAAATTGAAGAACAAAATGTCAAAACAAATCACTTAACAACAAGGTGGGTGGCTGTTTGTCGTCTCAATTCTTACATACTAATCTGACAAAGCTATATACATGTATATATTTTTTTTTTTTTTATTTCCCAGGACTGATAAAATAACTATTGTTTTATTCATTTATTTATTTACTGACAAAATCCTTGACAAATTTACTGACAAAATCCTTGACAAATTCACTTGCTTCTTCCATTTTCATGCTTCTAGAATTCCACCTCTTCCACGGGGTCCCAAGAGGCAAAAGAGATTTCATGAAAATAAAGCTGTCCCAATTCCATGCATTACGGTGATCATCAAGGGGCAGAGAATGACCCACTTCTCAAGAAATAGAAATCTAGCATCTCCTCTTGAATATCAGTCTAAAAATAGGCAGATAGAAAGGTAACGCCACTCTTGAGAGCTATGAAATGGGTTTTTTTCTAAATGGGATGAGCTAGGCGGCCGGCTTAAGATCGTCTCAACGCTCATGCAAATATCACTGTAATAAACGTGATAACATGTAACAAATAGAAAACCTATGCCGATCCTCTCCCCCCCCCCCCTCCTCTTCTCCCCGAAAAAAAATGTAAACATCGACTGATCGACCTGCATCTGAGAAACTATTGAGAAATGCACATGGAGCCAAAAGAGAGTGTTGACACCTGCTGTTTTGAAACATGATCTTTGTTGAGCTGAGCGTAGAGATCTTGTCCATACATGTGCGTAGGCACGTACAAAATAACAACATGATAATAAATGTTCAAGTACTTGTAGGCCTATACAGTCCTTGGTGTCGGTTTCACAGCTGTATACACTAGACAGTGGCCTGCTCTATCACGTGTGACTGTGGAGATTTATGCGAGAGAGATACTGTAATATAAGACGTTGATCAGCTCTCCATTGCACGTTGCTGGTAACTATTGATGGCTGATACCCATACTCAATGGGGATACCTAAAGTTCACATCTTTCTCAAGAAATACCAAAGATACTACTGTAGATAGCAATATCATGTTTACAAAAGTACATATCTAATGTAGCTGACCTATAGACCATACAGACATGCCCTTTATATGTCATCATTTTCCTTCCTCCATCATTTATTAAATTTCACGTAAAAAAGAAATAGAAAAGAAAAAAACAATAGTCAAGCAAATTGTAGCACAACTGTACACTGTAGCCCTGTAAACTGAGTTGATTTTTTTCAATGTCTGGTTATGTTCATTATTTTCCAGTCTGCAATTATTAATTTCTAATGAATTGCACTTATCTGTTATAAGGCAAAATAAAATGAGAAGTATCAGTAGCTAGAATCAAGGTGAAATATAAACGAGTTGGTAAACACTGAATTTGGAAAAACCAAGAGATAAAATATTACTGCATCAACCGCAATATGAATGTGTAAATAAACATTTCACATGGAAGAATTAAACACTCATATTCTACAATGTACCCCTACGCCAGGGTATATAGCGGATGTGTACATGCGGATCGTGTATGCTTGGTCAAACACAGACGACCTCTGAAGACACTCTCTGACCTTTCAGGGTCCGACCCAATAAAATTTATCGGCTATCAGCTCCGGTATTGACACTGAACCTGAGTGGATGCGAAACCCAGGGGTACAATAGGGGCAAGGAGGCGATATATCAGCTTGCTAACCGTCCGTGATTGAAATTAGATTGATATCAATCCATGGGAAATTTTCCCCATTTTAGGAGCAGCAGTGGAACATGAGCTTTTGTTGTAAGCTTAGTGTTTTTATTTTCCGACAGTTGCCTTGTTTTCTTGGAATGTTGTAACTGGATTTGCACCGGAGGTGACGTGTCATGCAACTGATGGAAACCCCTGTCAACGAATCACTTTTAAAGGAAAAATCTAATCTTATTAGGCAACTATTCTACACAAAGCAGAACAAATCAGAGGAGACTGGTGCATTTAGGAGAAAAACATAAATCAATAATATTTGTGTACATGTATGACAAACAAAAGAGTTGTAAATGATTTTCACAATCCACTGACAAAATTTCCAATTAGAAATTTGCATAGATTTAGTGATCTCATATTTCAAACATTCAGAACTCAATTATTATTGATTCTGAACTTTCACTGTTTTGTTTCTTTTCTTTTCTGCTTTGATACAAATGAACTTGTACAAAGGTTTATTTGTGCAACTTATTCACATCTTCAGTACAGGCCTTTTCTAATAATGTATAGTATATGACAGGGAACGTACAGCTACATGTAGAGCAGGAAACTCTGGTCATCTGGTGCAGAAAATATCCTACTTTCACCTACTTTTTGTAGCTGACTAGCTCATTAAAAAAAGTTCTTAATATAAACAAAACAAAACAAAAAAATGTATACAAAAAGGAATGAATATGAGAGCAGGGTAAGGCATTTTAATTCAAGTTGCCATAATGGACGCGGGTGAGGTACTGTAATGGATAGTACTTTACTTTGTATTATTGTATATTTCTATGACGATATTCCAATAAATGATTGCTTGTCCAGCACCTGTGGTTGTTTTTTTCTACACCTACTATCATTATTATTATTATTTAAAACTCATATTGTAATGGGGGTCCTTGAAACTCCTTCTCTGTTACAATGAGCAAAAAGTAGCTTCTCAAAGCAAAGGAAGCAACACTATACCATATTGTGCAAAATTCAAATTAATCAAAAGTGGCTCGAGGTAAAATGCTTCATTCACATACAATGTACCCCATTTACGCTGTATATATAGACTTCCTTAGAAATCCATCGAATACCGACTTCTGCCAGCCTTTGAATATATGTGATGGAAGTGCCCTGAAGCCCACAAGCGAATACATTTTTTTTCTGTGCAGAATCCAGTATGAAATGCAAAAGGACAATCTTTTGAAAGAAAGTTCACTGTAACTGGTGTAGAGTGCACGTACACCGGATAATTTTTTTCTTCTTTTTTCGAAGGATTGCTTAGTGAGTCATACCTCAAACACATTGTGGAGTTTAATGCTCTTGAGATTATGATTGGCCAGACTGAATCAACAAACTGACAATGGGATATTATTGGCTTGGCATTGCCAGTGTATTACTGCTTCAATCTGGATTCATCAAAGCCAATAGTATGGTAGAATCAATGCAGTCCCGTTGATGAAGTGCTATCTTTGCAGTAGATTATTGGAACCCATGCTGTTTTGTGCTGTATGCCTTGTGTATGGCAGATCCTTCAGGGGCAATTACTAAAAATCATTTAGGTTTTATATCCATTTACATTCAGTAGATTAATGGAAATGCAATAGATACCCAGAATGTTAACTATATATACAAGAGATTTCTGTTATCAAATATTCATGACAGGAATGTCCCTCAAATGGAAAATCAAAAAATTACTTTCATGTTTCTTCATGTAAATTATGCAGCTTACTGTAGTGCAGAAAAGGTGCTTTTTGTTGATTTAAACAACAAAAAATCTAGCTATTTCTTTTATTCCTTTTCTTTCTCAAAGTTATGGAAATTTAACGAATTCTGTTACTTTTTTTTTTTTTTAGATATTGTCAAAAATTGACAACGGAATACTACTTAGGGACAACTCAGGTTTACACACAATAATAATTTCCATTTAATTTTTGTTAAATTAGTATCTTTTTTTCAAATCAATTATCAATTTAGCTTCTCCATGCTTCGATGGTCAGATACATGTAACATGACTTGCATTTAGTATCCACAGTAGACAAATCAATGCATTTAAGAAATATCAAGCAAGATCTATGATATAGTTTTAAAACAAATATCTGATGAATCTAACCTTTACCTGAACCACGTGAACATGTACATGTATGTTTAAACAATTTTAAGATGAAGATTAAAGTGACTAGTCACCGAGTAAATAATAGCGACTGCATGGAACAGGATATGAAATGCAAAGAAGAATACTTCCGGTCGTCTGGACTCTGGAGCGGTATGGTTATTAAAATGTTTGCCTCACAATGCATCAACAACATGTGGAATATACTCAACACTCTTGTCTTTGGACTATTTGAAAATGAACTTGATGTACATTTGGATTTTGGAACTTCCTCTATTAATGCAGCAAAAACTATTTTGCAACACATATAACTGTACATATGAAGTAATTATCAACAACAAAAATACAGCAGGATTTAAGGGGCAACATTCCCCCCCCCCCCCCCCCTCTTCCCGTTTAAATACAAAATCATTGATCTGCCCCTATGATGTTAACACCTTCATTTCAATTATGTTAATAACATTATTCATGTTGTAATCATCAAACAGTACAACCCTGTATCCGTTTTTCCACTCTCACTCTGCCCCCCCCCCCCCCAAAAAAAAGTCTCTTCACATCACTTTGTCTGGATAGACTATACACCAGTTTTCAGCCGGTGGAAAAGACATCAATTTATGTAGAGATAGGCAGGATGGCTAGAAATTGTACCAGTGCATAGTGATAAATCTAAATTTAGCTCATAGGACCAATGTACTGAACATATATTTCGCTTCAATATGTCATCTGGAAATAAAATGCAGGCAAGCAGTGCACCACTTTTCTGAGGGAATGTCTGTGCATAATTTACGCACCCAACTCTCCAGTAAACTCCTTCAATAGTTTAAATACTTTAATGTTTCAATGTTATTGCTCATAAAATGGAATTAATTCTGTCCAATGCATGATAAAAGAGAAAAAACAAACAATATCTACATGTATTAAAGCAAAGACCTCTACAGGTTCATACATGTTCATGTATGACTACATGTATTGTATGTAAACAATAGATCAAGATCACAGCATTTTTATATTCCATTTAGAAAGGAGATGTATACACATGTACAGCCTGAACAGTATGTCCAGGTATACTTGAATGCAAAATGCAAAGCAAGAATCTATACTAGTGTCACTGTTAATTTGTTATTTAGACAATCTGAAACTATTTCCAATTATTGATCAGTTACCAACTCCCTTGACCACACTACAACAACCAATTTTGACTTACATGTATGACTACTTTGAGCAACTGGCACTCAGGGCTGCATCTCACGAAACCGTCACAAGTACAAGTTCCGCGACATCCTATCAAAACGCATGTTAAACTTAATACACATATTTTCAATGGGATGTCGCTGAACTTGTACTTATGACGGTTTCGTGAGACGCAGCCCTGGACACCACTCTGTCCAGGTGCCAATTTAAAAAAAAAAAAAAACAACAACAGCAGCTACACAAAGTACATTTGTCAAGCATATAAGTGTACAATGATGAAGATAACTCCAGAAACTGATTATGAAACTAGCTGTCAACTTCAAGGCTCTTCTTCCATGTCACCTACTTTAATATCAAGGTTGTTGTATCATCGAAACACTCAGAATATTTCTCTTTTCTGAATTGTGAGTACATGTGTATGGCTTTGTCTAAGGTAATTACTGCAGCTGGTCTATTTTGCTTTGTGAGTAAAGTTTACTCAGAGATTAAATTGGAGGGAAGACATCTGTGGATTTGCATTTATTCAATCATTGTCACAACAGGTGCATACATACATGTACATGTATCATTATATTTATAATTTTCTCAGAAAATTAGTCACATGAAAATTGGAATTTTAGAGCTCACAGGAAATGTACATGTAATTTTTCCCTACACACAATACAACATATTCAGGTAATTGTACATTATCCATCTTTGTGAGTGAAAAACCATAATTATAAGCCTACAATGTTAAAACAGATTGGTTTCTTGCAAATAATTTATTTTAAAAGCAAGTGTACATGTATATACCCACACAATACATGTATGCCTTCACATTTAATCTACATATTCTTGGGGTCTATAGAGAAGCAAGGGGCCGGTTTACTGATCTTTAAATCAGGAGGTTCTGTGTACATGTACATGTATGTGTGAGAACTCAATATAAAATAGAACTCATTCCAAGTGATGTCAGAGGCCCACATGTATCCTTCATCTGCTTTACACTGGCAAGATACCTGCCAACATTTCACAGCCAAAATTAGGGATCTCTCAAGCCAAAATTATGAATACAGTCTATTCTTAATCCTTTTTACACAGAATATTTCAGAAAAAGAGAGGAGTTTAGGGTTCAAAACAATAGCTTGAAGGCCAAAAAATAGGAATAGTTGGCAGCTATGCAGCAATGAGCACTTCTAAATGTGTCGCGAGCTACATGTAGGTCTGACTGACTGGTCCCTTTAAGTTCCCATTACATTTGGAATTGGAAGAGACAACTGGTGGACAGATGCCTCCTAGAATGACAGTGACATGACTCAAATTACCTCCTGCTCTTCCTTAGTGCCAAGACATAAAGAGGCCTACATCATGCACACTTCTCAAGTATGTATCGAGTCACATGACTTGCTGTTGCTAGGCGATGCAGTAATAAGAAACAACTTCGCATTTCTAAACCATGATACATTAACAGCATGAGTTGTTGCCATCTTTGAAGGTACGGTTTGTTCTATTGTGTTTTTAAAGTGTATGTGAATGTACAGTATTGGAGTTAAATACATGTAGTTCATTTTTGCAAAGACTTGATTGTGAGAGCATCCCTGATATATATTTTTTAATCTGATGATTGTTTAGTGAGAGAATTACTGATGTTCACCTTCATGAAGAATAATGTAGTATTTTATTCATACCATGGGTTGAATTATATCTAGACAAACATCAAAGATATCATGAGAACTAGAATACTAATTTAAAAGGAAATTCTATATACATGTACCACTCTGGCCAACAATAAAAGCTTGCCTCTTCTCGTCTTTTTGTGTGATTTTCCAGCAGCTTTTTTCACATGCTAAATGTTACCTTTAAGACTGCATGCACTGAAACCTTCTCGCTGCAGTTTCTTTTGGCAAGACATATGAATTGAATGCCCACTTTCTATTGACCATTATAAATCAAGGAATGAACCAACATGAGGAAATGTTTCATGATATTGCATCACAGCAACCACAATACCCCAATCTCAAGACCCCTTGATTTGATGCCAACATATTGTGCACTGTTCCTTAATTTTATCTGACCCCATTCTTGTTCCGATGCCAAAGTAATCAAGGATACAGATAATTAAGTAACCGTAAGCACGATTGTGTGGTAAGGATTTCATCCATAACCGCACGTTTTCAAGCAAAGGTAAAATGTACATACATGTTCATGTACTAAGGTGTAAGCCTACATACATGTATTCTTGTACACTATATACTCATGTATTACTGTACAGGCACAGCGGAGCACCCCAATTACCGTGCGATCGACTCTCGTCCAGTAAACATCATTTGCATAAAATCAACAATTGTGTACCGATCGATGCGAAAAAAAAGTAAACAAATTTCGAAGACAAATTCTTCATTAATGTGATGAATATCACCAATCAAAGCTACTAAATCGAATATTTAATAAATTTGCAAGACACTCATGTGTATAAAAAGAGTTATTGATGCACAGAAAATGTGAAATTTAAGGGATAGTTTTGACGAACAAAAACGAAAAAAATGAGATACAAAATCACTGTAAAATTCACCATTTCTTTTAGAGCGAGAAAGAATTGCCTCGTATGAGCAGAAAGAAAATGTAATAATCTCAATCCTTGTGAAATATCTCTTTTCATAGTTGCTTGATAGGGTCGTAACAGAGAAAAACATACCCCAATGTCCGAATCTCATCGAACAAAAATAATCCTTCGTTGTCGCAAAATTGTTTGACTAGTCCCATACATTCAAATGTGTGTCATGTCTGAACCTCGCTTGTGCGTTGGCTATACATGTCTTGCCAGCCGACTGCACACGTGCACGCTAATGGCTCAGCTGTTTCGATCTGGCCTGCACCGGGCCTAATACGCATGCGCAGTACATCGCTGAGATCGATGACGTCATATTCAATGAGTTCGCTGACTACAACTTTTAAAAATGAAGCCCCATGAAAAAGAACGTTATAACCAAAAAAATAACAGCGGAGAAGCGAAAATTTCGCCCATGTATGGATTCAACCCTAATGAATATTCATACCAAGTCTCTACTTCGTGCATTGCTTGATAGGGTCATCACATTATAAAGTAGACGTCGTGTTTTTCGAGAGGCGAAGCTCAAAACACATTAATATCTCGAGTTTTATTCCATGGAATTTCGTATTTATTTCACTGACATAAAATTCATAATAATTTTAGTTAGTATGGAAAGTTTCATAGCGATATTGGCAGTAATAAAGGCGCAACGCGAATTTTAAGATTTGACATTCTAGCACACACATGTTTGGATTCACGCAGATGTCCGTTGGTTATTCAAATAGAACGGGCCGCTAATGATATGCAAATTGGGGTGCTCCGCTGTGCCTGTGTACATGTATGTTAAAGTCTTGAGCACTGTAGTAATGTAGGCATACTTTGCAATAATACATTTTTCATGAAAGAAGCTTTCAAATGAAATATAATAGAGGCACTCTATTTGCTATAAACAACAACACAACTGAAGTTTGCCGTTTGTAGCTTGTAATCACTAATTTGCAAGTTTCATTCCTGTCTGTCTTGAAAATTAAGTCAAAGAATAATGTAAAATGCTGAAGATGACAGTTTAACATCTGAATTCTACTGCTATCCAAACAACCTGTACAGAAAGAATCAGTATTCTGCAGGCTTTATGCACCTCACAACAACAAGAAGCCACAGTGGAAATCTACAGCAGCAATCTTTAGAATTTAGACCACAATACTGAATTCATTACTCCACGATTGCTGAATAAAAAAATTCCCACACAATGTACAATGTAGCAAGCTCTGGGAGACAAGCAATTTTTTATTTGATATTTATTGGATTATAAAATCAATCTTTTTCCCAGAGGTCTGCAACATACAGGTTTAATATTGATTGTGCGTTTTCATTTGTCTTGGGACAGTGGGCTTAGGGAAGAAAAGATACCGTAAATCTCCGTGTATAAGGCGCACTTTTTTGGCGCCGAAAAAATTTGAAAATCGGGGGTGCGTCTTATACACAGATACAGAAAAAAAAAGATTTTTTTTTTTTTTTTTTTTTTTTTTTTTTTCCCTTCCCGATTTCGATTTATGGCGCTATGCCTGGCAATGTCTCCCAGCTCAGTAATCAGTGTGTTGACTCACCACTCGGAAACTACAACAACACTCAAATTTGTCTGTCATCTTGGTTTAAAAGTAATCTTTCTAATAGATCTCAAAATGTAGTTTTTAATAATTCCTCAATTTTTTTTTCTATAACAAATGGTGTACCACAAGGTTCTATCCTAGGTACTCTATTGTCAGAAATTTAGAGGATTTTATTCATATCATGCATGACTATTGATGTTTGGCATAGAACACAGTGCTTCTGCTAGCTGATGTGATGAGGCTGGTGTGGGACACTTGGTATCATGAAGCCTTAAGAGTCTGGACCTGTTTTTAATTTACATTAATGATCTTACACACATTCTTCTACAACGACATTGTTACTATTATTTGGTGGGTTTTCGGCAACAAAACAATAACAACAACAAAACAACAAAAAACGATTTTTTTTTTTTTTTTTTTTTTTTTTTTTTTTTTTTTTTTTTTTTTTTTTTTTTTTTTTGCCCCCAAAATAGGGGTGCGCCTTATACACAGATGCGCCTTATACACGGAGATTTACGGTACCACATGAATTTTGGATGATGTAACTATCATATTTTTGTTATTTTGTTTCCATGTCACGTCAACCATAATCACAACATTTGTTGCCTGATGACATTACCAGACCCTAAAGGTCACCGGCAAGTACACAAACATCCCCAAAACTTCAACACACTCTAGGCCTATTTTCATCAGCTCGAGTTGGCCAAATAGCCGACTGTAACGTGATCCAGGAAATAAGCCTGAAGTTACAAATCCCGTCTTCATCAGCTCTAAAACTCGAGCTCGAGAAATTTGCTCAATGTTCGCACATAGTGCGAGTCTTAAGGCTGGTGAAGATGGACCGAACAAATAGCGGGCTATTTGCAAACTAGCCCAAGTTATCTTGGGAAGATTTCCCGAGCAAATAGCCCACCATTTCATGATCGGGCTAATTTCCTGCATACAAAATAGTGAGATATTTGGCCTCCTGGAGCTGATGTAAACAGGCCTTCTGAGCGATATCGTTTGAAAAACAGATTGATTTTTTTAGGAGAGAAGCCAACAACATCAATTACATTTCTAAACCAAAATAATTTCTGGCGGAAGACGGAAATATTTCTGCATATCCTTCTTCCCTCACAGTACAGGAAAAGAAACATACATGAGCCAAGAAAACATTTCTGATTTGATTCAATGAAGAGTCAACAGAATGTAGTGAAAAAGTCTACCAATTTGGATTTCAAGCAGAAAATCCATGGATTATTTTGCTATTTGATTACCTCATACAATTTCCAGTTGATTTGTTTGTAATAAATTATGACGTTTAAAAAAACAGGCAAGTCTCTCCCATTCGCTACAAGTGTATGAAGGATTTGCTTGTCGGAATAACAAATGGAGTATTAGACCCAATCAAGTCACTTCCTATTTACATCAATTATGGAGCGCCAGGAGTGTCAAATGTGACAGACACGAGCAACGTACTTGTACAAGAACCCACTATTATCATTATTATTATTATACTGAAAAACTAGAAACTCCTGTGAAACATTATCGTATGTTCAGAGCCGGAAGGGCTTAAAGATAAACTTGAGTTCTGGTAAAAAAAGAAAATGAATTCTCACAGAATCTAACGAAACTTACACTGAATGTTCAAGATTACAAATAAATGTCATGTACCAAACAATTTTGGAAGAAAATGTATACTGGCTGAGTAATGAGCATAGAAAGATAAGGAAATCAGGGTAGCCCCGACACCATGTGTGTTGTCCCATATACATCTTTCTGTGTAAGTGATTGTTACTTTACCAAGACTCTGCCAAATTTATGATGATTTTGATGACTCCAGAACCTTGCATTACACACCATTACTTACATGCTATATGATCAACTTTTCTGATCCATTCCACACCTTTTCTTTCACAATGCAATACCAGAACTCAAGTTTATCTTTAACTCTGTGATAAAGTACACTAGTTAATGCCCTTCTGGCTTCAACTAGAGGTTTTCATGATAAGAAACTTGTGAATTTTAAATACCGAGTGTTGTGGCTAATGTATTTCAAGAACAAGACCTTAATCTCCGGCGCAAAATTTGCAGAACTCTGCTGCTTCAATCCAGGCAAATATATTGACCGTAATAGGAAAAAAATACTTTAAAAGTTGCGGAGGCTACTTTTCAAGCTTGCTTGCATGAAAATAACACTCTTTAATTTGTTTTGAATTGAACTCTATGCAAATTTTGGGGGCTCTTTTATGACTTTCGGGGCTGTTTTTAGCATTTTGGGGGCTAATTCACCCCGAGCCCCCGTGTATTTTTGCACTGTTTTCACCTACCTTGTTCATGAGGATCACACAGATGTCTATCACTGCCAACGCGTTGTGAGGAGCCTTCTCGGACGCTCGACGGTAGGTGATGTACGCCCTCTGGTTGTTGACCCCTATTCGGTTGCTCACGTTGGCCGGGTGTCCGTTGGGGGTGTGGCTGACAATCTCGCACCCCGGCATCACCCTCTCCTTCCCCTCGTACAAGATCCTGAAATAATTAGTATTAATGACTCTTTCATCAAAACATTTTAATACTGGTATGGGGCACAATATTCCTGTTGGAAATATAAAAATGCTTTTCACTCCCAAGAGCATCTTTTAGACGTACTAAATGAATTTAAGATCTCTTCACTACTGTTGTGTCTTTTTTGGAAGCGTTTTTGAGCTCTTTTAAATCCTTGGAGAGCTAATTGCACTGCTTTTGTGTAATTTCCTTTTTCACTGTGTATGGAGAGTTCAAACTATGTCAGAGCGTAACGCCCTTGCCTTGGTCAAAACATTAATCAATAATTATTTTGAAGATATTTAAAACTTGAAGTTAATAATCCCCTTGTTATTTACCTACACACATACAGGTATGCTTGCAATTTTACAAGCTCCCCCCCCCCCCCCCCAGGCCTCCTAAAAATAGTTAAAATATCGGTATAAGAGAAAATGTACAAACTAGGAGATAGGATTGTAGTTTTGTTTTCATTACTAGTTTCAAGTTTCAATAACATGCCTGCCCTACATATACTTCTGGATGGGTTAGAACTTCCAAAGTATCACAAAATGATTTATAGTCCAAGTTCACGAGTGACACATGAGATGAGAAAGTGATAGCGTACTCGAAACTCTCACAAGATCAGATGCCACCCATTAAAAACAAACTGTTGCTTTCCAACAGACTCTTCCAAATTTGAAAGAGCCAAACTATTCTCCAATATACTGGCTATTTTTTTTTTCTTTGGAGGGGGGGGGGGGGGTCAAACGAAACTCATCTTTGTGAAAGTTAAGGATAAAGGTCCGTGGGTTATATGAAGTATTTGCATGTATATTTGATAGTCTTCATCACCTTTTACTCTGTTCCATGTACAAATTACTCTTTGTTTTATGGGCGCACTCTTGGGGATTTTTCTACAGGTTAAGTACATGTGTAAGTGGGAAAAAAGTTTGTTGCCAAAATATTATCAAGAGTTCCCTTAGATTTGTCAGAGCTTCAGTGTGTGGGGGGGGGGGGGGGGTGGGAAGGGGCGTAGTTCTTCCAGAGGTGAATGACTCTCTTTTAACAACACTGTAACCTTTGTGTCCACCGTGAATGTACCTGGGGGCAACCAACATCATGATGACAGATGATTGAACTACAGTCAGGTTCATATACAACACCAACACATGAATAATGTTTTGTTCAACCTCCCCCCCCCCCCCCCCCCCCCCTTGTTGTGGCTGACAGAATACAGGCAATAAAAGGAGCAAAACCTGTACTACAATGAATGCTCGGGTGACAATTTATCCGCGGTCAATATCTTTACTGAATTCTAAACTTCAACCCAAATTCCAAGCGTTATACTTAAACCTAACCCTAATACTAAACCTACATGTAGTCCAAAGCCCAGTTGCAAACCTTATCCTAACCCTATCATCCTCATGAAATGAAGCCCTACATGTAAGTACATAACTATCAGCAGAGCCAATGTCAGGGGCAGTTTTCATAACACTGCTATTAACAGTTCGCTGACATCCCGTTGTGGGGGTATCAACATCAACTACATCTGTAGGTGTCAATGGGATGTCGGTGAACTTGTACTCCTGACACTTTTGTGAAACAATGGCCCGGTCACTGCCCGACCGGCTAGTTGTAGACTTACCCAATATCAGTGAGAGGGGGTTGTTCATAGCCCCTTCGGATGCAGATGAAGACTGAAGGACTTGCTATGCTTCCATGGTTGAGATCGGCTGGTAGACCGCTGGGTGTGGTCTCCACACAGGTGAATCCAGGCGGTACCTGTGTAAAAAATATACATTTATATCAAATGGTTTTATCTACATTTATACAACTGCACTAGTGCATGATAACTTTAATAACAACTACACATGTATATGATAGCTACATTTACGTGTAAGTTTCTATCCTCAGTTACATTTGTGAATCACATGCAATGTTTAGGGATGAAAGTGATGGTAAAGCTTCTATGTAGTTTTATCTACATTTATACAACTGCACTAGTGCATGATAACTTAAATAACAACTATATGATACATGTAGCTGTACATGTACGTTTAAAGTTTCTGTCCTCAGTTACATTTGTGAATCACATGCAATGTTCAGGGAAGAAAGTGATAGTAAAGCTTCTAGAATGGAACAAAAATTTCATTATTATGAAACATTATAGAAGGGTTTTGTACAAAAAAGGAATAACAAGAATTAGATACTGTAACCTGCAGTTGTATAACCATGTTTCACACTAAATTAGCAAATAATCTTGTACGACAAATACATGATTTACACGTTTGAATATTTTATATATTTGCAGAGTAGGGAAACAAAATAATTCTACCATACAGTACATTTACATATAATAGTTCCTTCTGCAAATCAAATTGAGTCATTGCAACAATTTGATGGAGTCTCTTATCTCTACTGCATGGTGTTGATTGAGTTTCACAGGTTCATGAACTATACATTCACAAGTTCACTAACTCTTTATCTGATTATTCTGATACTGTCACTGATAGGAAGTACGAAATCAAGACATCGGAAGTGCCTTCACAAAAATGAAAATGATACCTTCATCTGCCTAATCCCCTACCCATCCTACATGTATGCCCTAACACATTAAATAAACACTGACTCATACTCATATGTGTGTACAATGTACAAATACATACATTGTACACATACATGTAGCCATACATGTACAGTCATGTATGAAGGTACATGTACAGTACATACAGTACACAGCAAATGCGGGTCATAATCATACACGTAAAAGGTAGAGTTCTAGCATAAACAATAAACAATTAACAATAAACAATTAAATAAATAAATAAATATCAATGAGTAAATACAAACTGAACATAAACAAATAATAAAAAAACATTAATGATTTATAACAAAGAGCTATGAAATAAAAAATAATTGAATCAATAATATAAATGAAAATAATAATTATCATAATATATTGTGAAATTTATGACTGACCCTGACAATATGATCTGACAATTGGAATAGTAAAAGGGGTACATTTGTAAAATAAATATCTAAAATGCACAGAAAGTGACTGACAAATCATGCTGGTAGTCTTTACAACTTTACAAACAGTCCCATATATTTATATGTACGTGAGTGCATTTCTGAGTTTTTTAGCAGTACGGTAGTTTGTAGAAAATGCATTGCATCTTATGTTTATAATGTAGTGCTCACAAAAACAACTTGATCAATCGATTGAACTAGTTGGAATGATTTTTAACCAGTTTCTCTGCAACGGAATTCTGTTATCAGAAGAGATTACATTGACAACAAACTGCTGAGAGCGTAAAAAGGGAAATAAATCTTTTTAAAACCATCTGTATGAGTTTACCGGTAGGTTCTTCTGAATCTCAACACCCAAAAAATTTCTCTCGCATATTTATACTGTACTCACCTTCTCTCCTTGACTCTTGATAATAACAGTAATGTCTATGATAGGGGCCAGGTTCTTGGGCGGTTTTCGTGGTGACTCCCCCAATAAATCGTCGTTCAGCGGCCGGGACTTCTCCGTCAAACCAGCCACCACAAAATAATCAGCGACCCTTCGGCCGCTGCCGCCACCGTCCTCCATTTTGAATCGGACTGTTCTATGTCAGCATGACAAAGAGGTGGAATGGATTTCTGGAAGAAACAAAAAGATGAATATTGTTCAGTTAATTAGATGGTAATGAATGATGACTGCAACAGAAAACATATTTTAGTAACATGCGTGTAATTATGGATTAATTTCCATCACATGTATCCAAAACTCATTGAAAACAAAGAGATTGGAAGCCATATTCGCAAGGGACCATTTCAATTCCAACATGTCCCTATAAAAAAAAGAATGCAGTACACTAGTAAACGAGAGAAAAATGTTCACATGGGTTCAATCAAAGCTTCATGTACATCTATCTAATTAAGGAAAATCTTAAAAACACCTTCTTCTGAATAAAATCACAAGTTGAAGAAAAGTCTCAGAAGACCTCAGTTGAAGAAAAGAAATGAGTAAAATATAACTGTACATGTAAAATCAAATATGATGCAGGACAAGATCCAATTCGATGCATAGCATTTTACAATGTCTGAGTAGGGATTAAAAGCCCTTACAATGTAAAAAAGATCCTTGTATAGGATATCACATCACATAGTATGTAGGACAGATCGAAACTTGTTTTTGCCTGTCACCAAAGAGAAATCACTAGACTGCGATTCCTCCTTCATTGAACACTTGAAGAAACAACCGTTTTAATACTCATTTCCTCCTATAAATCACTTTAATCTGACTGAGCTGGATATTTCTTAATCATTTGTTGCAAAAAAGAGGCATACATGTTGTTAACTCGGCAGAGGCCACGGTCATGTTCAAGCATTTACGCTTACGACATGTGGTCTCCTGCTTTTTCCTTTTGTATGAAACTTTTATTTAAACTAGAAACAAATTTTGTCAAACTTACATGTTATTCATTATATTTATTTGTATGTTTCTTTGTATTGATATGAAAAAGTGGAAATAAAACAAACAAACAAACATGTACATGGGAGAACAACACAAGAAGAAGAGACAACATTTGTAATTATTTACAATTCATGCGTAGCAAATGAACTTTGATAGTCTTACCCATGAACTGAAGAAGAATTTTCTTTGAGGAATGAAACACAATACTATGTGTTTTTTTTTCTCTCTCCTGTTTTTTTTTATTAAACTAGCATTTTGGTAAAAAGTATTTAAAGCCAATTTGTGTTACTGTTTGGTTTAGGTGTCTAGCAAAATCATTCACAGTTGGTAATTTAAAGTTACACCTGTATAATGGGCATTCAAACACTTGGACTCAGCCATGGTTTGCACAGATTTACATGTAATGTACATGTACATGTACATGTACAAGGAGAATATGGGAAGATTTGTGGTGCCAGATAGCAAGGCTTCCAAAGGAGAATACCTACACATACCTGTTGTGCATCATTAAGACTAGTGTATAGACAAGAACAACATGAACTAGTCCAGTTCTTTCTTCTTCTACAGTGTAACTTCTGCTATATTGTAGCTTCTGTTTTTTATATTTAATAACAAAAAGGTCATCGCAAGATTAATCTCAATTGGTGCGCTAGCTCAGCCTCTCTCATCTTGCTCTTAATAATTCCTACAGTACGTACTTCCTATTTTTCATATTTACTGTCCTTCAGCCATGCGGTCCACACCCACTCACCCCTTTTCTTTATAATCCTGTCCATGTAGTTCATAATTCTACCCTTGTGCTTCCACACTGCCTGTTCTCTTCAGTAGTCTCCATAGACAAGACTTGTTTTTTAAACTTTTTATTAGTGTTTATTTGTTAAAACATCATTTTTTGAGGGGTCCACACTCTACAAATTATGCTTTTTAATGGATCCCTCCATTTTCATTGACATATAAATATACAGCAACATTTTTACTTTTCTTCTTGATTTAGATTGTATATTTTTCATTTTTCTTCTTGATTTAGATTGTATGACATGATTATTATATAATTCCTTGCAACTAAATTATGA
Organism: Strongylocentrotus droebachiensis; assembly: GCA_035222895.1. Lineage (NCBI taxonomy): Eukaryota > Metazoa > Echinodermata > Echinoidea > Camarodonta > Strongylocentrotidae > Strongylocentrotus > Strongylocentrotus droebachiensis. The sequence goes on along the minus strand of JAVYIG010003255.1, from coordinate 153,289 downwards.
ATTATATAAACAATGTCTTTTGTTATGCAAACAAAAATAAGATGTACAGTGTACAGTTGTATAAATACTTTTGTATACTTTGTCAAATGTTGGTAATTTATGTAATTTTATTCATTATACAGTGTGTACATAACTTGTGTTTTTCTTGTTCAAAATGGAAATGAACTTGAACTTACCTTGGCAAATAATAACACTTTAATCCTGCTGTAATTTAGCGTCAATTGGAAATTTGATCCATCCAGGTGGAATAGTGAAGTAACAAGATACATGTACATGTATGTCATAAAACATAACAATATGTGGGAGTGTAAATAGAAGATGCACCAATATATCTACATGTACATGTATGTGTATCTCATTACTTGAAGTGCATGTGCAATGCCAGCGCAGGACTATCTCGGAAACACAACTCGGCACCAAAGCCCAACCCCAGTCCTATCATGCATGATATCCCTATTGCAAACCTGATAACGCATCATTGATAACGCTGCTGCCATTTTTATAGGTCACAGAGAGGTTTGCAAAGCATTGAGCTATTGATTGTGGCTGCATGGTGCAGACAGTTCAATTGGATAATGGCCTGGCTTCCAGGTTGCTTTTGAAATGCGGGTCTACAAAAGATGCACTTCACAAGGTCACATTGCTTTGGTGTGTCGCTGCAAAACTATTAGTTGTTTTGGTACAAGCATGCTATGTGCTTGTGGATAATATAACTGTATTGATTATCACGTTCTTTCATGAATGGATATTGAAATGTTAAAACATCTGTGCCCCGTCTTACAAAGAGTTGATATCAATTCCAACTACAGTATTAGTACATGTACATGTACATGAGAGATAGGAGACTTGCAAATTTGCAATTGATTGGAGGACTTACGATTGATTTGGATCAATCGCAACTCTTTGTAAGACGGGGCCCAGGTCTAAGAACATCCATGCAATTTAAAAAAATTCACACCAGATACAAGCATTCGGGGGCATCGTACAAGGGACAATGTCCTGTATGAGCCAGAAAGACGTTGACTCCACGTTTTTACTATTATTTTCAGAACTACATGTGTTCCTTTCTTTCTTTCTATCAGAGGTACAAAGATACATTTACATGTGTACATGAACAGTGTACAGTATGTGAACATGTACAAGTTTAAGCTACAAATCATAAATGTCTTTAGAAACTCCAGTGAATAACAGATTTACAATGTACATGTACATGTAACTACCGGTAATGATTCCAGCTGTATTGACTTTGAGATTCAGACATCAAATAATAAACAAGACAGTTCAAGGACGTTGAAGGTTATACGTGCAGATACAGTGCAGTGACAGTCAAGGAAAGATCAAGGGTATGTGTGTGCATGACATCATAAAGGGCTTTAGATAGGAAGGCAGTTCAGTAGATGAGCAAAAGTTCATGCAACAAAACCTGAAGCCCCAGCAGTTTGAAAAAAAGTCTTTGGAGCTCAACAAACAAACCAATATTTGGAGCAGGGGGCAAGTTAGGTTAATAAAAACTCCACAACAGCAAATTTGAAGAAAAAAATATGTACAGTGTACATTAGTGCTGTAAAATCACAGATATCTCCAATTCCGTTTAACCGCCAGACCGCCAGTCAAAACCGGACGGTTTTCGGTTAAACGATTAAAACATATTTTAAAAAAAAAATGTTTTTTTAATTTTTTTTTTTACCGACTGCATTTAACTGCGAGGTGCATTTGAAGGCGCCGATTTTTGCTTGTGAACTTGTCACTAATAATAGTAACAATGTTGTTTTTAGAAGAATGTGTAAGATCATTAATGTAAATGAAAAACAGTAGAGGACCTAAGATAGAACCTTGTGGTACGCCGTGTGTAAAAGTTGGATGAATTATTATTAAACTACATATTGATCGAGATCTATTACAAAGATTACTTTCAAACCAAGATGACAGACAAATTGGAGTGTTGTTCTAGTTTCAGAGTGGTGAGTCAACACAAAGATTACTGAGCTGGAAGACATTGCCAGGCATAGTGCCAGGTGGAGGGGCATAAATCGAAACTTAAAAAAATAAATTAAAAAAAACGGGATAACGAAACCGTCCAATTGAAAACGGAATCCGCCATGGGCGGTCGGATACCGGACGTTTAAACGTTTGACTACAGCACTACTGTACATGTACATTTATCTGAGAATTCAAATTTTTGAAAGAAGCCCAAGTAGTTTCCATTCCGTGAAGGGTTACATGTACTTGATAATATACAGAATTACAGATGGCTAACATGTAGGAAAATTCTTCTACCCCCTGATAAACATGATATACCTGCACAACCTATAAACTTAAATTTTCAAAATAAATAGCCTTAAGATACAAATGTATATTCTTTTAATATACCGGTACCCCGTTTTCACTTACATATTGTCTCCTCCTGTTGCAATAATTATTCACTCACATGTAACGTACTTCATTTGCTATTCAGTTACATTGTGCCTCGGCAAATTGTCATGTTGCTTAAACTCAAATTATAGTGATCTGCACAAAATTCACAGGAAACAATAACATGAGTTTGAGCTTAAAAGTTGTTTCCGGAGCAACACTGTCAGGGACTGCTAGGTAGCTGGATAGGATTTTAGGCAGTGAAAAAAATACACGGGGGCTCAGGGCGAATTAGCCCCTGAAATGCCTAAAAGAGCCCTCGAAAATCAGAAAAGAGCCCCTGTAAATTTGCATAGAGTTCAATGCAAAACAAATTTTAGAATGTTATTTTCATGCAGGCAAGCTTGAAAAGTAGCCCCCGAAAAATAAATATTAATTTTTTCCCTGATTTTAGGTGGTCAGTGAAATCCGGGGAACCACTCATGTGCAAAAAGCCCTGCATGCAATTTAATTGCTCTTTCAACAACACACTCCCTTCAAAAATGTATGAAGATTTAAGATTCCAAAATTGGGGAAGAAATGAGCGAGGAGGAAGGAATATAAGAGAAAAAAAGAGAAATGTTCCCTAGCAGAGCCAACCATGAAGCAGATTTAAGATTCCAAAATTGGGGAAGAAACGAAGGAAGAGGTAGAAATAAGAGAAGAAAAGAGAAATGTTCTCTAGCAGAGCAAACCATGCAGCCACGCTGAAAAACATCCCACGGCGAAAGAAAAGTTCCAGCTAATAGCATCAGCTCAACCATAACAGACACGAGACAGACCATGAAAATTCACTCTGGATTCCTAATTGCATCTGTGCGCACTACTAGACAGGTATTTACTGGACAGTTATTTACTTTATGCTCAATAATATTACAGCATTAGGATAGTTCCAAGTCCCATGGCAATGTCAAACAAGTTGTTTTTCGGAGAAAGCAAAATTAGCAAATGTAATTGATTGAGACACCATCTGGTCATTTTATTGGGAACCTCGGATATTTAATATGCATTATATTGCAATTTTTGTATAAACCGGATACAATTTTCAAGTAAAAAACACATGTGAAATGAGAGCTATAATGTATATTTTTGGTAGCATTCCAAAACACAAGTTAAAATGTATGCAATAGGCTATCCAATTCGTCGCTGTTTTCACGAAGTGACGGTAGTGAAAAAAAATTGCATTCACTTTGCGTTACGATTTCCCTCACTACCGTCACTTCGTGAAAACAAGGACGAATTTATCTCCATGTACTGTACAAATGTATAAATAGTCATCATTTATTCTCATTCCCTGTTATTTGTCCTCTTTTGCAGGATGCGTTTACATGGCGCCACTTTGGTGTCTTTTCCAGTCCAATAAACATCAGTTACAAAACTGATGTGATCATTATAAAAACCTGTTGAAAACTGAGCCCGAGGATGTACGATTTGGATTCAATTGAAAACGCATGTGTTCGAAAAACATAACGGTACACTGTAAATCCAATGGGTTAACGGTGATGCTCCACTGTGCCTCAACATCACTTAATTGACCTAATAGCCGTGCTAGGAATATATTTCCGGTAAATTGGAAGAGGTGCGATGGTGTATGGTTGAACTTGAAAAAGGACGGGGAGGGACTGCTCATGGATGAACTGATGCACATTAATCTACCTACAATGTATCTAATGTACATGCTGATTTTCAGATTCAATGTTAAAGAGAAGGCTGGGTTCTGGTTAAATGTGAGATAAAAAATGTGTTAGATTAATTGATTCCCATGTGGAAAAATATAAGGTGCACTGCACCAATATCACATCAAACTGATTTATTTGGAAATGCTTTTTTATGTATGACTGGAAATGGTTTGAAAACTTTGACAAAATGTTTGGGTCATATGGTAGTGTACAGTAGTCCCATATAAATCTGTGCTGCAGCTGTGTGGTTTTCAGCAAGATTAATTAATTTGATTGAATCCTAATCTTTTTTTACATTTCAGAAAGATTCTACAGTAGCCAGTAGCCACTCTAATTATCTGCAGTCCACCTACAGTTGTGTACATGTACCTTTTCCAGAAAACTACTTTCGATAACATGCCAAAATCTGAAAAGTGATGCAAACACAACTTGTACTTCCCACACCTTGAATAATCCCACCCTCAAGCCAAGTCAAGCCACTGTTGTTACTTGTAGTCGAGTGCTTATAAAGAGGGCTGATTAGCACACTCCGAACAGGCCAGTCCGTCAAACCTGGACCGAGATGTCAAATCGGGACATACCAGGGACCTTTCAAGAGCCACACAAAGTGACAACCCTCCGCTTTGAAATTCTGAGACTGTTGAAAGTTTCAAGGGTCGATGGAAAAAAAAAACAGAGAACCAGAGATGGTGCTTTAAATCATGAAGCCGAAATAGCAAAACCGATAATAAAATCTAAAAGAGCAGGAATTAATGCAGTTGATGACTGACAATGATTAATGATGATGAATCGATGATGATCATGAATGTTGTTGTTGATGATGATGGTTTTGTACAAAAAAACAAAAACAAAGGCTAATGAATGTTGATGACAATAATGATGACAATGATGATGATGAGGATAATGGCTGTAGTGGTGGTGGTAGTAGTAATAATTTTGACATTTAATAATGATGATAATAATGATGATGGTGACATTGAAGACAACAATGAAAAATAAAGATGCCACTGCTTCCTGTACTTGCTTTAAAACATGTCGTCTTCCTACTCAAGCATCTTCCTTCTCCTCGAGACAGGCCCCCTTTTGGCATGCCAGGTAAGGTGTAAAGAGCATGCCTGATTAGAAGGGTAATAAGATGTGACTACCGCTGAGAGCCGCAGCTACAAACCATCTTACTCTATCATCACAAGAACGAAGACAAGTGGGTTTTTCTTCCAAGGCAAATTCTTAAGCATATTAAATACCGGTAATGCAAAATAGGAAGGTCCCTGAAAATGGATATAATGAATAATTCCACAACTAAATAAGCAGTCTAAAAACTATCAATTATCACGTGGCCTCATTCATCAAGAAAACGACATGTACAGGGTGTACTGTAGTAGACACATTCATTTACACGTACTGTACATGTGGGTCTGTACATGTAATTGTTGTACAAATTAACTTCTGAGATGAGGTAAATGATTAATATCAGAATTGCCCCTTAGGCAGGTATCACTTGAAGCGAACTGTACTGTATCTAAAAAGATGTACATGTAGTTGATATTATGTACAGTGATCCCTCTCCCCCCCCCCCCCTCTTTTTTGTTTCTTCTTGGGGTGCAGGTCGTATGAGAGAGAGTGTACCGGGTAACGTAAAATACTAGTCAATATCAAAATAAAAAAGTAAAAATTTAGCATATGTATATATGAAACAATTGAAAAAACGCAATTCCCCTTGCTCAGTTGGCGGGGCCCCCTGTATGCGAGAAAGGAGCTGAGAGCTTGTTAGCTTGTGGTGAAGTGCATGTCAGTAGTCTGTCGGTCTTGTTAGCTCCAAGGTTAATAAAGACTCAGGCTGTCTAGTGAGAGAGATTCTTAATGGATGCATTCCCAAGCAGCGTCCATCAGGATGCCATTAGGGGACAACACGTTGCACATGGGTACAATCAGTGGCGTAGAGTGGGCTCCTGTTGTAGGGGGGGGGGGGGGAGGGGTAGGGGGGGGGGGGTGGCACCAGTCTTTGGTCTACTACATGTAGAACAGCTTTCCTGTGTCTCTTTTTTCTGTAATATTTATGTTTAAACTGTACATGTAGCTGCTGTACACCTCATCAAGGAAGCAGATTGGATCACCCCGAGGCATTTTTCAATAATCGTTTTATGCATCTCTTATTAAAAACAGATTTTAATAAGACTTACATGTACATGTTGTCCCCCACGTTAATGGTGTACATTCAGTATGATATTTGAAGAGAATTTTTGAGCAATCTATCTACATTGTACATGTAAAGCTATTACATGTACATGTATCTCACGTTATTTTTCCTTTTCCTTCATCTCTCCCCTCGCTTTCACCTTTTTTTCCCTCTGTTCATTGGAGCCACTGTACAATGTACGTGTAGGCCTACGTTACATACATGTACACTGTACCTGGAGGTTTGGTTTTCATAATACTGTATGTCATCACAATGAACACTGAGGTGCCAAATTTTGCTGGCAAATTTCAGATTATTTAGAGTAGTTCAACACCCAACAATCTGAAGGGTGCCCCCACCCCTCCCCTTTAAACTAGTTCTGTAGAGGCCTACAGTGTGGATGTGTAAAGAGCCCACTTTTGCAAAGTATCCTGTACTTTGTAAATAGAGAGCTTTTGGATCATGTTCATGTCTGTACACTGTATGTTTACAACTTATTATGAGAAATTTGACTCTGCACTGTCAACAGAACAAAAGTCACAAACGGGCAGTCAGTGCTTCTGGAGTGCCTTTGTCTAACATTTTTATGATAAGAACAGTTTGTAAAGCTCAGAAGAGACTACATGTAATTTATATTTTATGGGACCATATCATCCATTATCTGTCCTTGTTTGGGCTATTTTTATCACAGTGAACATAAAATTTGGAGCACAACGATCATAAATCGTTCTTTTAAAAATATCATGTTGATGTACAATGAGCAGCATGTTCAGACTGTTTAGATTCTGACTGTACTTCAAGGGTGGATCCTAGACAGTGAAGGGAGACAGCAAGGCTGTGAAATAATCATTCTAGAGTCGGGTACCGAAAAAGTGATCATTCAGAGTTTACTGGATTTTAGTAAAATCCCAGCTGGCATCCCCTCGTGGCCCAAGCAGCAACCAAAAATAAAACCCAATCAATAAATATTATCAATGTCTACTAAGAATTTTATACGCACACTTGACTTGTATTGGTAAACCTAAATAATTAGTCTTGACTGCCATGCAAGAAACATGAATTAGAACAAATGCTGATTACTCCCTTTAGTTGTACAGGGAAAAAAAACAGCATTAAATTTCTCACATATTTCCTTTCCTGGGCTGGTCCAAGACAAGACAAGACAACAACAACAAAAAATCAAATAAAATCATAAATATTGCACAAAATACTGTCAGGGAGGAAGCAAATAAATACTGTAGCATGCTAGATTATGATTGATAACTGAAAACATGACCCAGGCAAAGCATAAGATTATAGCAATCCGATGCTAATGCTGCCAGGTTGAGTGTGTTCGAAGTTATCAATCACGGCACGATCAGCCGGGAGGGTTACTCTCCTTTCGTGTATGCATGGCTATATTTACAAATGAAATGATATCTTCCTCGGGTATCCCAGCATGCACCCTGCAAAAGCTCCTACACACATACATGTACTGGTAGACATATTGAAAACACAGCTGAAGAGATGTATGAGTTGCGTATGAAATCATACTCTGAGACACAGATGGGCCATTAGAAATGCGACGAGTACATACATGTAAATGAAGTTTAATTTCTTTAACATGACTGAGTATTAAACCAAAAGCAATCATGGTAAAATGCAGACCTGACGATGACATGTCAGTGCCTCTAAGCTTATGGACAATACGCTGTTTACATTTTAAATTTATTAAAATTCTACAAAAACTACAAAATCTCTCCGTTTGAAAAAAAATTGAGTGGGAGAAGTAGATTCGATAACAAAACGGGGAGCAGTCCTGAAATGTACGTAAAACAAGAGACCCCCAAAATAGAAAAGTCATTCTGCCAAAGTGTGGCATACACTGTACATTTTATGTACCGGTAGATTCAAATGAATTTGAATTTTAAAAATTCAAATTTTTATTAAATCTTATTTTTATTATTAAAATCATCCCTCTAGAAACAAAGAAAGGAAGAATACCATTCATCCCTTTAGATTTCCATTGGGACGAAATATCAAACTATCCATGTATCCCAGATTAAATTCCATTAGATGGATGCACATGCACCTACAGGTGTACAATGTATTGTTACCTTCCAATATAAAACATGTTCAAATGCAATCTCACACTACAGCCTAACTACAATACAAAAATATTTTAAAAGCCTCGCTTAGTGCCTCAGCAGAAGCAACGCAAATGTTCCACTCACCTTAAAATAACAAACAATCTATAAATACAGCAGGTTGCTGGTTGGTCTTTATGCGAGAACGGTTCTGATCAGCAAGTGATGATGAACAAGTTCTAGGTATCCAGTATATCCGCTCCGAGTTCTACTGCATAATCAACAGCGATGCTTTACCAGTGATCGCAACTACAGTACCTGCAGAAGTGAGAAATGCAAGAAATAGTCTATGATTTATACTGTTCGTGTACCAGTATATTCATAGAGATAAGAATACAGTCAATACACATTGTTTAATTACAGTATCCTTGGCCCTAAGTTATGACCAAGACATTTAGTTTGCATGTTTGTATAAATGATCCATGACCTTCAACACTGAACATTGTGAAGGTAAAGTACAATGACCTACTTAAATCCATGAAGGTCAGTGATGTTATGATGGAAATTATGAAACTGTGTCAAATGTAAATAATCCCTCTCAAAAAGTGGCCTGTCGTTGTTTAATAGAGTCAAATGAATCAGTCCATGAAATTAAACAAGTGGCTAAAAAACATATTTGTAGAGTGGATATTTTGCAAAAACAAGATGCATGTTTAAATGGTATCCAAAATACAATGAATGATGAACTGCACAAGTGCACAACCATTCCCAAATACAAACTGTACATTCAAGACTTTGCAAGGAACTGCAGTTTTGATAAGATATTCTGAGAAAATGTATTTTCATTTAACTGCATGATGATTGATTATCCTGAAATATAGGCATGTACACCCGTCTAAAGAGAAAAGGATTATAGAGTCACTGAACCTCATGTACCCAACAGTGGCAAATTTGATTTAGCAGAATCCCAGAAATGTCCCATTGTCAAAAAAGTATTTCACTTTGATTTCAAAATAAACACCCCAGGAAGTCAAGTCCCCTTCGGTTAAACCTGATAAGAATTGAAAATGAAAGCCAATAATATTGGTACAAAGTTCTGTAACAGCAAATCTTGAAAGTCCAATTTCTGAAGTTACTGTACTCTGAATCTATTCATGAACTACATTTCATATTCATAACCTAAAAAAGGGTGCTGTATTTTTTTTTATAGCTCTACAAGTGAACTAATTATATCAAATGTGTACCTGGTTTGAGAGTGGCAAATTATTAAAGTCACTGAGTAGTCGGCTCTCATGGGGAATTCGACACCGTTCGGGTGTTTACCCAATAACAGGTGTTGTCAATCACCAGGGTTAGCCTTGAGTTTTATGACCATTGGACCTTATGTAATCCTTTGATTTGCCGAAGACTCTCGAGCTCTCCCAGAGATTGGGGGTAATTCTTGACTGGACTATGGGTTTGCTGTGTGCAAAATTGTACCCCTATTAATGGTATTTCCACCAAGTCTGGTGTCAGCGAATTATGGCCTTCTGCACATGGAAACTGGCGATCCACTCCCTTTAAGAGAAGTTTCTTGCTGAGGGCATTCATGCCCTATTATCAGAGCTGCCAACCTGTCACTTTCAAAAAACATATTATTCAGCTTGAAAAACCATATTTTTAGGTGAAAAAACATATTTTGCCTGTTTTACGTTTTTTCCCTATAAAATGCTACTGCAATCATGTTTTTTTGAGTAAAAACGCTTTCTATCATTGAGAGCTGCCGACCTGTCACTTGAAGAAAAAAAAAAAAAAAAAAAAAAAAAAAAATTGATTTGTTAAATATATTTACCTACTTTATCAGAAAAATCCATTATTTAAAACTATAAGAATTTAAGTCAATAAGTACGAGGGCCGCTGAATTGCGGCGCAACACACGATGATGTTCTATGCCGAAGTTGGGGCACCCATTGGTGCTTCATTGCTGTCGATTCTAGGCAAGTCTAGAATTGCAATCAACTTTGTACATAAAGTCAATGCATCAGCAGGTCCGGTGTTCGTTTTTCATTTGACTTTTTGAAGATACCATGATTACCATCACACTCGAAGGGCTTGCGATAGGCGAAAAAACTGGTAACAAAATCGCTGATTTCTTGATTTTTAGCGCTTTTTGGGTGAAGCTGTTTCTTAAAACTGGGCTAAACCCCCGTGAGCTTTGGAAATATGGCCCTGATTCCGCATTTTTGACAGCAAAATTTGGCTTTTGGAATGGATTTTTGGAAGTAAGATCGGGACTTTCTTGTACTGACACTGTGTGTGTAGTGCAGTGCACTGATATGTCATTAGCGTGTGTATGCATGGCCTGGGGAAATGCGCTCGTCTTTTAGTGGTGTACATCCCCTGTATTGTGTGCAATGTACATGCGTGCGCGCTGCAGGAATCGCCAACACAAAGCAATAGCAAAACTATGCATACATGTACGCTGGTTCTCACAGCCAGCCGCTAGCCACGTTCGCACAGCCATACTCGAAACTTTAAAAAAACGTATTTTAGCACAGCAAAACGTACAGACGTATTTTCCCCAAAAAAAACGTATTAATACGTTAAAAACGTACTACTTGGCAGCTCTGTATTATAGTCTACCTTACATGTACAATATACAGTGTACATGTACATTCATACACAACAATCTACAATGAAAAGAATATAAACAAAAAAAACGTTGTAGTACGCAGACAACAATAACACATCAACACTTAAGCTGTACATGTAGACAGAAATGCCCTAATTATAAACTGAGGTCAACAAACTTACGACTATTTCCATGGATACTTCTAATTGTTTTCAATTTGATAAGAATCTTGAAACGTTTGTATAATTACTGCCCCAGGTCAATAGTACATGACTTGTAGTATTTGAACACAGTATCTGGACTTTAATAAGAAAAGAGATAACTGATGTTTTAAGACAAGTCTCAAGAGGTGTACAAGCCATGTGACGACAGTGACGTACACTATAATCAAACTTGATGTAATTTACAACCATTTTTCTTTGATGTACATCCAGTGAAGTGTGTATCCTTCGATCGATAATAAGCTTAGATTACAGTCAATGTAAATGACCCATGAAACAGAAGTAGGGTTGTTTGCATTTATGCCCATGGCTTGTTGACATGTTCTGTGCATTATCTAAATTGTACATTGATGCCTCAATTCAAGGATACAGTTATTCAGGCAAGGTAGCCTTCACAATCATAACTACATAATGTACACTACAGTTTTGTACAGTGTACATGTTCGCATTTGCAAATAAACAGCCGAGTCTGTGCTTGCAGACTACTAATTTCTGTTGTTTACAGGCAAAATGTACAAGCGTATCTCCAATTAATCACATCTTAGAGGACTTTGGCATTTCAATAATAACATTAGAGTAAGATTAAATGTACATGTTACTGTTATCATTAAAAAAAATGGTTTAACTACAGAGTTGTTGTACTGTCATGTTTACATACACATTGTACATGCACATGTATGGGTGACCAGAATCGTCATGGACCTTTGTTTACATGCCATCAGAAAGTCTTCATTTTCAATGCACAATATACAGTGAGCAAGACAATGTCTATGCAACTTGCAAGGCCTACTGTACATGTAGCATGCAATGAACACACACTGCAGCATATGGTTTCATATGTTTGTAGTAAGTGAGAGGAGACAAATATTATCAGATTAGTAGTTTGCATTATAATTGGTACATGTAGTTCAACAGTTTTCCCATTGATTAATACATTCTTAAATATATGAGCATTAAAATGTGCATTAAAATGTGCATAAACTACATTGTACATGTAATGTATGTAAACGTAAACTTATATCATAAACAAGTAATTCATTATTGATCTGATAATTATGGAATCATATTTCAGTTTTACAAAACATTAACAAAACTAAGCTTACCAACTGCTTTACTAAGTTACAAGGAAAAATCAAGCTATAAGCTACGCTGTGCCTGTACTGTAGGTCCACTTTAGTAATAACATGTGGCCAATATATGCATGCACTATGTAATACCACTTCTAATTTATTGTTTGTCCAACATGTAATGTAAACTAAAAGTAAACAAAGATATCTACAACCAGCTGGTGAGAATACAAAAGACACCCCCCCCCCCCCCCCCCAGCAAAATACACAAAGCAGTGAATGCACCCCATCCTACAGTACGACATACATACAAGTTCATGGGCTCCATAATAATGCACACACAAATAAAAGCAAGCCCATGGCTTTGTTCACACTAACTGTAAAAGCAAACCTTTAGTGGCATTGTTCACACAAGCCCATAGTGCAGGCAGCAGGTGTCTGTGTGGGAGACAAACCCTTTGTCCTCTTCATCCCTTTATCTCCACACTCACAGCTAAAATCCAAACTCTATTCTACTCAATGCATCCCCTATGAAGGACAGTGAGAGGGGGTGTGGACATTGGACAATGACTTGTGTAGGCGTAAACAATAAACATTTTTGTCTTCTCTTTTCTGATATTTTTTGTTTGTATTTATACAAATAAAAAAATACATAAGTGGCAATAAGACAGTGAGAGGGGGTGTGCCCAGTGTAGAACATTATTTGTGGGCATGGAAACAAAAGGCCCCTCCATAAAATAAAAAAAAATATTTTTTTGTTTTGTGTCCAGCACATGTGTGGGAGTTTGATTCAGGGAAATGTATTATGATTGTTTTGATTAATAGTGTAGTGGTCTGGAGTGAATCATACATGTTCATTTTAGCCTAAAGGGGAGTTGTATAAAATGAAAAAATAGGCCCTAACCTAAAGAACCCCAAATTTACTACTCCTTAACATTTTGGCAACAATGGACACAATTCAAGGAAATCAAAAAATTTCTAGGTTTTGTGTCTTAATTAGTAAATATTCATGTTCATCATACTGTACATGAACATACAGTATGTACATGTACAACACATGTACATGTACAATACATGTACATGTAGACATGTAGTCATGTACATTCATACCCTCAGCCTACCTGTACACGAAAACATACTTGCAGACCTAAAATGTACTGTAGACCCCAAACTACAGTACAAGTATGCATTTGTATGTTGCACTGGTTTCCAAAATATATTTCTGTGGGCCTTAATTAGTACACATCTACATTGTGTGTACCTACATGTAGGACTAAAATTCTATTTCATGTACATACATGTACAGTACATACAGTATCTTAAAATACAAGGATTTTGGATTGCAATATATACTGTACAGTGTACTTATTTTATAATAGTAAATCAATCTCAGAAAATTAATGTTTTACACTTATATTTCTACAGGCTTATCCACGTTCACATTGTATGACATCACCAAGCTACACAAATCTCATGAACTACAAATACAATATTGTTCAATATTTTGTCACATCATCACTAAAAAAAATTGTGCACTATTGTACACTCTAATCACTCAAGTGTAAACAAACTCTAATAGGACTGCATGCATACTAATCCAAGCACCATACCATCAATTGTACATGTACAGAATTGTGTCTAGAATACAAGGTCTACACGTCACCATGTGTACAACACACAACGACACGTACAATACACTGTACATGTATGTCTATTGATTCACACTCATGAATAATCAATCACATGACTCATCACGAAGGTCATGTGATCGGCTAGCTCTACTGTTGAATGCATTCACAAATTAATGTATTTAACATTTGCAACAAGTGCAAAGACATGATTGCTTACATGTAGGTTTTCTTTTTCTTTTTTAATACCTTTTTCCAATTTTTTTGTTCGTTTACCTTGGTTGTCTGGTGTTCCCTCAAATATAAAAGTGTCTATTGATGTCTGTACCCTTGAATACATACCAGTACATGTACATGTACACACAGATCACTGTACAGTGTGTCTGTGCAAGTGCAGATTGATAAAACTGGGGATTATTTCTGTGGAAAGGAAATTGCTTTTCACTTGAATTTCAAGCTAGATGTGCAGGGCTCTGATCAAGGGCACAAAAGTGTTACATATGAGGTGAATTTTAAAAGTCAATTATAGACTGTGGCAACATTATTTTTGTAATCTGCAAACATTATGCAACACATAGCTAAAAAATCAGACCTTAACAAATTGCCGTTAAGCGGCAATCAGTAGCCAAATATCACATCATCAAAAATGTTACGTACATAACTCGGTGTCCACTTCATGCTGATATTTCTCTTATAATTTTAATTTTTCTCAACAAAGTACATGAGATGTTAAAACATACCCTAAACAAAACTTAAAACCATTGCCATATCAACTTTTTTCAATTTAGTTATTAGAATTTGGCCAAAACAAATATGGACACCGAGTTATGTACAGTACATCTTATTCTCTAGATGCTTTCTCTTTGCCTTATTGTCAGATATGGTTTTGCATTAGTCTAATATCGACTTCAATTGAAGGAATGATGTGTTTCCTGAATGAAACATAATTTGCAATGTGTAAATGGTTTGTAAACTACTATTTCAGGACTGAAATGTAAGATTTCTGTACTTAATCGTACATAACTGTGGACACCAAAAGTAACTAGTTTTACATTCAAATTATAACTTCTTGTTCCTTAAATTCAATAAATGTTTGTTTAAATGAAAATGCAGAAGGGTGCAATTCATGCTGACAGAAATAAATTGATTCATTTATGATAATTTATTTCAAATTGTGATTGGCAGTAACGTACATAACTCGGTGTCTTTTCATAACGGTGTCTTAGTTATGTACATGACATGAAAAAGCTCAAACTGCAATATTTTGTAATATTCTTCTCACCAAATCAGACATGTGTATGTCTTATACATTGTTTACTACCTACCATAACAAATAACTAAATATAGGGGGTCTTATTGAAGAAAAAAAAACATGGTGTACGTACATAACTCGTCACGTACATAACTCGGTGTCCATTCATTGTTGATTAAATCACACATACAAGTTAAAATGGGGAATCCAATGTTATCAGTGCTCTTCATTCACCTATATACACCATTGCATTATCATTTTGAAAGAATACAATAAGTTTTTGTATAGATTCTGTTGCATGATATGTTCATAACTGCAGGACACCAAACATTTTCCATTTTCAGAAATCTGAATATTTTTAAAACCATGACCCATAATGAAATGATCTGATTAGAAATCAAAGATAAAGTGAAACTAAACATTATAACATTGCAAGCTTGTAAATAAATCAATTATTTATACACCATTCTTCAGTTAGTAAGATTTGAAATTTGCAGGACACCACAGTTATGAACATATCACAAAAATTGTATCACGTGTAAATGGAATAAGAAAGTAAAATAATAGGAATTAACTCAACAGAAATGTTAATTATTACATAGATTCTACATCAAGATTTAAAAAAATCACAAGTTTTGCATCCCATTAGTAAAAATATGGTATCCAATTAGTGCATGTTTTGAATGTAACGTTAAAAGTGCTGAAAATAGGCCTTTTTTCATCATAAAATTGCTCTAAAATCTTTAATTTGAACTCAATGAAGCTGAAAACTTGTTTGGAGCTTCCCCCAATGGTACTTTTTAATATAAAAATGCTAATTTGTGTCTGGGTCTCATGGTTTTGGATAATTGAACAATTTCCCAGTGTTCAATCTACATTTTTGTAAGTGTAGGCCTACCCTTGATCTGAGCCATGCACAGATACATGTAGCTGTATTTAAGCAGTTCATAATTTTGGCAAGCCATCCTAGATTTATAAATAAAACATCTTTCTCCCAGACCCGAAGTGATTGAAACAGAAATGTTGCACTGTGACTGAAGATTGATCTACAAATGTCCAATAATCCAGAAATATCACCATTGTCCATTACCATTTACTTTTATATTTGTAGTTTCCTTGAGCTGCATGTCACGTTTTTGTTATATATTGAATAAACCAATTCAATTCAATAACATTTCCCTTGAAAACGAATTCAGATACTCTTGAAAAATTTCCTACCACTTTTTTTGTTAACCTGTGAACTCATATTACACATACTGTACAAGGCGGTGTCACACAGAAAAATCCCTTAAAAAATCCCTTGAAAAATCCTTTCAAGGGAGAATTTTCTTACTTCGTTAGAGGATTTTTTTAATGGGATAATTGATGACAGACAGCAATTAAGAGGATAACTAAAATCTGGGTAACTAAAATCCTGATTTTTTTTCCCTCTGTGTGACACCGCCTACAGTGGACCTACAACTTGTAACTGACTTTATCTGCATTTGTGTCTTACTCCACTACAGTCCATGGTAATACTGCACTATCAACCACTCATAACATCTATAGTCCATGTACTGTGTAGACATTTCATCTTAGAATGGGACAACAAAAAAAAGCTTCCAATTCTGTGAATTCCTTGAGAACATCCATTAGTAAATAAAGAAAACAGTCATAAAACCTTGCACTATCAAAGAAAGATGTAATGTACACATACACATGTAGGTCACTCCGAAAACCTATTATGGACACTCAGCATTGTAACTCACATTCCAAAAATAAGACCTCACATTTACATTATGGAACATCAACCCTGAATTGGGGGGGGGGGGGTGCTCAAGCAAAGTCTGATAGTAATGACATGTACAATATAATAGTCTTAAAGCCCCTTTAAAGTGTCAAGAGCCCCAAAAATTTGATGGCAAAATTTCACTTAAATTGTATCCTAATGTGAAAGAGGATGTCATTTAAGACACATTTCTGCAAGGATTTTAAAAACAAATACAATATGTGTTTTAAGTCGAATATTGATGAAAGAATACAAATCTCAGCAAAGTTGTAGGCTTGGGCACCTCATAACAGTAAGTTAACTTTTAAAACTCTCTTTTCAAGCACCTTCTTTTCAAAGTTACAGGGATTTAAATTCTCTCAAAGAAGGTTTATTCTCTTTGCATTCCTACAAGGCTTAGCCAATGAATGAATGAATGAATGAATGGCTAGGCCCACGCGTAGTAAGGACAGAGAGACGGATTATGACAGATTCACAGAAAAAGGTTTTTGGTAAAAAAGTTTAATTGATAGAATTGGAGTTCTACTCCATATCTACGAAGGCGAATGCATTGAGTTCGTTAAATTTAGCAAGCTCCCTGCACGCACGCCTTTTTTACACTAATCACTATTATTGTAAAGTATCAAATTGACAATGCAAAAAACAGTTTTTAAGTATATCTTTGCATTTCAGCCGGAACTAACATCGCAAACTTATAAGTAGTGCTGTAACATCACGGATATCTCCAATTTTTTTTTTTTTGACCGACTCTGTCGGCAGCAAGCCAGGTTCGTGTGAAAAAGCGGGAAGGACTTTCATTTAACTGCGAGATGCATTTGAAGGCGCCGATTTGTGCTTGTGAACTTGTCACAAATAATAGTAACAATGTCGTTTTTAGAAGAATGTGTAAGTCTGTAAGATCATTAATGTAAATTAAAAACAGTAGAGGACCTAGGAATAGGATAGAACCTTGTGGTACGCTATGTGTAAAAGTTGGATGAATTAATATTATAAACTACATATTGAGATCTATTATTTACAAAGATTACTTTCAAACCAAGATGACAGACAAATTGGAGTGTTGTTCTAGTTTCAGAGTGGTGAGTCAACTCACAGATTACTGAGCTGGAAGACATTGCCAGGCATAGTGCCAGGTGGAGGGGCATAAATCGAAAATTAAAAAAAAAATATTTATATATATAGGTCTATATATATATTTTTTAAAAATATATAAACAAATATTTAAAAAAAAAAAAAATGGGAAAACGAAACAGTCTTGCAAACGGAATCCGCCATGGGCGGTCGGATACCGGACGGTTAAACGTTTGACTACAGCACTACTTATAAGTCAGCGTTTTCTGTCATGTAAATCGCACCTTTAATCAATTAAAATTTGCAATCGATTGCAATGCCCTACTACATGTAGTCTCCTAAATTTGCAAGAAATGTTTTAGAATTAAAGTTCTTTCTTATTGGCTATCACTGGCTGCAATTTGCTCAATGTTATAGATATTTGTGCGAGGAGCTAGCTTGCGATTATCCTTTTTTTTTCGATACCAATATTATGATATCTCAGTCACACCCTCATTTTTTCAGCATCCTTAAAAGGTTAAGTATTTCACTTAAGTTTAAAAGTTACGTAACTATTTTTGAGGTTGAACAATTCTCATTTTTGTCATATTCAAGGTACAAACTGGAAATTTATTCTGAAATGTTCGTTGATTTTTCTATTTTATTTTTGTGCAATTTCATGTGTGCGTCAGTTTAATGTGTGAAGTGCATCACCTGTTTAAAGCAGGACATGTCAAAATCTCCATGGTGTGACGTACATGTAGTATTACGTATTGACTTTGCCATTGAACTTAAGTTGCACTTAAGTTAAGTACATGTAGGCCCTCTCTCACTTAAATTCGAAGCAACTCGTGCGGATCGGCCAATGAGAGCGCGTAAACTCACTGTACAGCACTCAATGCGCAAAGTTTTTCGTGCATAGATCTACGCTTCTTTCTACACACTTGAAACCAAAATGAAAAGACAATATTATTATTATTTATTATCAATAATAAATAGATAGCCTAGATCATAGACGTCTACCGTCTAGCCTATAATAATCATTATCATGAACGATTATCAATCATCTATTTACATGTAAGTCTTAGATCTAAAATATTTCAGTACGCTAACATGAAATTTCGAATTTCAATGGTCCAACCATGAGCAGGTCATGTCCATGGAATAATTTACCAGACAAAGTTGTGTCTGCAATCTGCACCTAGGCACTACACTGCAGACCAGTTGCGACTTTTTAAGAGTCAATTTGAGAGCCCTTCCCTTAGGAATTAGACTTTTAGAGGGATAATCTACCATT
Organism: Strongylocentrotus droebachiensis; assembly: GCA_035222895.1. Taxonomy (NCBI): domain Eukaryota; kingdom Metazoa; phylum Echinodermata; class Echinoidea; order Camarodonta; family Strongylocentrotidae; genus Strongylocentrotus; species Strongylocentrotus droebachiensis. The sequence continues at coordinate 134,083 of JAVYIG010003255.1, read as the reverse complement.
AAGTTCCAAGCCAGTAAGTGAATTTTGACATTCTGTAGGCCTAGCTGAATGGATGGGTTGATCATTGATCATGTCGATGACAATCCACCATATCATTATCAATCAATCATGTCTTCATGAATGATTTTATTTTTAGGCGAACATTTAAAATGAAAATGAAATCACTCACCAGAATGCAAGAAGGTTGGGTTCTCTTGAAGATCCAAATTTCATGGAATACATGCGGTATAAAATCCACTGCTTATCAGACAGTATTGGCTATGGGACAGCAAGAACATGTTGTGCTCATCAAAACGTAGAAGAAGTAGAACCTATCGTCGGAACAGAAGTTTATCATTACACGCCCATAGGTTTTCTATGCACGCTATCTGCAATATTGCGGATCGGTGGAGAGCAACATCGGGTACGTAATGTATGCCATGGGTTACGTTAGCGCACAGATGGGCGGTATATTTCGAACAAATGATGGCGCTCGTTAAAATCAAACCGATGGCGAATTCAAATTTCGAAATTGACAATAGACCCTAGATATGGATTTTCTAGCGACTCAGCGACGGGGACCAAATTCAATTTAAAAGTTTGAGCCTTTCCTTTTTCGGTACACTTTACCATCTCTGAATGTACATGGATACATAAAATGTCCAGAAAAAGAGTGGTATGAACGTGACCGTTTTGGTTAAGCGGAGATATTAAAAATAGTAGTTATGGATTAACAGGTGCAATTTTAGCACGGGGGTAGATGTTTTCCGAATAACGATGTTTCTGTTCATAAAGTTACGATCAGCTATGCGAGTTAGTATATTTTATTATAAAAACCATATAGATCTTTGTAGCGTTGATGTATGTGTATTCTTTCTCTACCTCTCTCTCTCTCCCTCTTGCCAGTTTCACGTACCAAGCTTTTTTTTTTCATTTCCCTTCTAAGTCTCCCCATTCAATCATCAGACTTCCCTTCTCCTTTCACTTTTCCAGTCCCTTTCGCCCTCACTTTTCTTCCGATATTCTGATTTTCTCTCTTGGCAATTATTTGTCCTTCTCTCTCTCTTTCCCTCCTTCTAAGCCAATCCCCCCCTCATCTTTTTCAATTTCTTCCCCCTTTATTTTCAATCTTGACCACTCCTTTTAGTTTTATTACCTCCCTCCTCCTCTTCTTCAAATATTCTCCTTTTCTGCCCCTCTTCAGGTTGCACAATTTTAATCCATTCTTCCTTCTCTTCTTCTAAGCTAAACTCTCTTTTCTTCCATCCCTCTAATCAGCCCACTCCCCCCCCCCCCCCATTTGTTCCCTTTCTCTCCTTACATCCCTTCATATCATTCCCGTTTCCTCTTTACTTTATCGATATACTCCTCCCTCATATTCTTTTCCTCCTCAATCACACCCCCCCCCCCCCCCCCCCCTTCTCTTTCGGTTGTACAATGTACCAAGGAGCTTACCTCGGTATAAACTTAATTCAACCCTGACCTAAAGCTATACTTTTACAAAATAAAGCCTGGAGCAATTGTCTCCAGAGGAAATGTCGGATCACCGCCTCTCTCTTCTTCTAATTAACGTAACCAGAACATCATTTTTGTTTAAAGGCACTACAATAGGGTATTGGAAACACTTTGTGAAAGTGTTTCATCTTCTTCCTTCTAACTCCACTCAACGTCTAATATTTTTACACCTCCCTCTCTAAATCCGTTGCCTCCTTTATTTCCTTTCCTTCCTTTGCCCCTCCTAGTTATTCTTTCTTTCCACCCTCTACTCTCACTCTACCACACCCTTCCTCTGCCCCCCCCCCCCCCCTCTCTCTCTCTCTCTCTATGCCCCCTCTCTACTTCCTTTCTCTTTCATTTTCCCACCTCTCCCTTATAGTATTCACCTTTGCTCTGTCTTACCTTACATCACATCTCTCAACCAATTTTTAAAGAAAAATCACAAAATGACACACCAATGGATAGCAAGGAGCTACACAAAAGTTATTCCTTCATATATTACAATCTCATTTTTCTGGCTCATATATATTTCCTTATTATTTTTGTAGTATACAAAAATTGAGATTAAAATCTTATACTTATGAACCAAAGCATCCATTTGTTACTCGTACATGTTAATTCAGCAATGTGCCAATGTGAACATAAAGGCCACATTCAAGGAATATAAAATAGAAGAATACACAACGTTCCAAATTTAATGTTAAAATATTATTTTTCTTCCAATATGATTAAACATTCCAAGTGCTCTTCCAGTACTAATTTAATATAATTTTGACTACACAGGACATTGACATATGATTGAAACTCTGAGAAGCAGTTCTAGATGAATAATGGGTTGAAATTTGTGAATGGCTTGGGTACTTTTACAGCAAGTTAGCTACAGGTAGAAATATACTGAAGAGCCCTTGTTTCTCAGGTGAGACGTGGTAGTCACTAGTCATTAGTCAGAAACTGTCTCTCTTGACCCAATTAAGACCTGGTAGTAAGAACATCCTGGTTGGCATTAAAAGTGCCAGTTTCTCATCCAGGAACCGGTTATGTCTTATGCCCTTGAGGCATTTCATATGACTGTCTCTCTTAACCCAGGTGAAGCGTGGTAGGAGAACATCCAGGGAGACATAAAAGGTGCCAGTTTCTCATCCACCTCTTGATAGATCTTCTTCATGACGGGAAGAGAACGTTTCCATATTAGTGCTCACCAAGTTCTGCTATTGTCTTTGACGGTTGCACTGTCTTTGGAACTGTCTTCTGAAGTGTCTCCATCTTATGATGATCTTCATTCCTTGAACTTCCACTCCTGCCTGCACATCGGACAGAGCTGGTGGACCTGCTGTGAGTTGAGCCACTTCAGGATACAATGCATGTGAAAGACATGGGAACACTGGCCCCACACTGCAAGAAATAGAATGGAATGAAATTGAAGGAATAAATACTGTACTGCAGACAGAGGCTGAATTGTATGTGATTTGCAAAGATCATAACATATCCATATCAAACATCTTATATGATTAAATATGATAGAGAGAGGTACTGTATGTGACTAATGTTACCAAACATATGGGAATTGAAACAATTTATTCAAACATACTATTCAACTATTTTGGAAGAGAATATGAATATATTTTTTGATAATGCACAAATTTATTAAAATGCTGGTAAAATGGGAAAGTTTAAAGCAGGAAACTTAAAAGCAAAACGGTTACTTCGGTATTGATGGGTGTCAATGATTTATTAAATGGAAAGCCATTCTCTCCTCCACCTTTTTTTTCCTTTTCCCCTCCTCCTTCTTTTCCCCTCCTCCTCCTACTCCTCCTCCCCCTCCTCCATCTTCTTGGTGATTACCTTCCCCGCTTCATCCCAATACACTTCTACCCCTACTACAGGAGTGAATCAGTGACTTGACTTACCAAGAGGGCAGTCATCACCAGGCATTTTACAGTCAGGGCAGCAACCATCGAAGGCCGTTCTGCAGATCCCACAGTTATCATCATTGGCTATCCACCTCCAGGTAGCCACAGCTGTCCAGCTACAAAGACAAAAGCAATCAATTAAAAACTACATCAGAGTGGTCCACCCACACACATAAAGAAGTAAAATTGGAGATTTGGAGACTGTAAGACAACTGTATTTTTACACTCATTTTATCAAAAAATGAAGAATCTCTTGATATATGACCATTTGAGAAAAATAGTGTTTTCTGGTATCACTATAAATACATTCAAACCTGCTTTAGCGACCACCAGTCTATAAAGACAACGTTTTCTATTTTCCTTGTACTAAAGAAACCTGAACAAAAAGACTACCTGCCTGTTGAAACCACTTTTCTCGTCTCCATTGAATGGTCTTTCTATACAAGTTACAATGATTATGGATAGATGTCACATGTCATGGGACACATTGCATGGAATTGCCCAAAGGTGGATTGTGATCGCAATAAAACATAGCTCTACTTACCCTTTATTTATTCAGCCAATGTAAAGAGATGGGACCACACAGAGAGGTTCGTGAATATAAGAAGAAAACAATAGAAGAAAACAATAGAGTAGGTATAAAGAGGCAGTTGATTAACACAGGCATTTATGATTTATCTGAACTAGTGGGTTACATATAATATATGGACAGCTGAATCACATAACTCAAAGATAAACATGATATCCTCTTTGAAAATACAGTCTGCGCAATTAATGACAAATCAGAAACTTATGCTACTGCTGTCCTTTTTTTTTTGTCAGGCAAGATTTGCTACTCTTTGGTCATTAACTTTCTGAAGCATGTCTCTAGGTTAAAAAACTGTTGAATTTAAAGACAGGCAATAACTAAATAAGACAATTTGAATGCTCATTGCACAATTTTGATCTACTGCACATTCCATGACTGAAAAATCATAACAAATGGGGTATCATTATAAAAAGGAATAAACCCACTTTCTAATGATTATCAAGTTTTAAAGATAGCAATAGTTATGCAATGAGATATAATCAATCATTCTTGAGTTTCCAAACTTTTTAAAAGGGGTTTCCTATAGAAAAGCTTCTGTTCTGACACTGATGAAATTTAATATAAGTGAGAGAAATCTTAACAGAAAGACTAAAATATAAGACTAATCCTAAACCTATGACACTTTTAGCATTTAAAAAGTAAAGTTTGCATCAACCCTTTCACCAATTTCATTTCATAGTTCAAACTTTCAAAGAAAAATAAAGATTTTATAAAAAAACAACTTCTGATTAATTAAATTCAATTTCGATTTTCAATTTATTTGCTCATAAAAATACTCAAAACATATGCAAACATTCATAAATCAACATGATACAAAGGGTAAAATTCACAAGAAAAATTAATAACAAAGTATACATTTGGATTAAAGGGAGTGGATCGCCAGTTTCCATGTGCAGAAGGCCATAATTCGCTGACACCAGACTTGGTGGAAATACCATTAATGGGGGTACAATTTTGCACACAGCAAACCCATAGTCCAGTCAAGAATTACCCCCAATCTCTGGGAGAGCTCGAGAGTCTTCGGCAAATCAAAGCATTACATAAGGTCCAATGGTCATAAAACTCAAGGCTAACCCTGGTGATTGACAACACCTGTTATTGGGTAAACACCCGAACGGTGTCGAATTCCCCATGAGAGCCGACTACTCAGTGACTTTAAGTATGAGAGGGACAGCAAGAAAGGAACAAGCCTTGTGATTAGCTGACCCTGTAATTGGCAATATGTTCAAATATGTAGTTATTAAAGTTGAATTTGCAAGGATATGAATCACTCACAGACACAGTCACACTCGCAACAGATTATAATTTAATAAATATAATTTATATTTTCTAGTCTAGATCTAGACCTAGACCTAGTTATACTTTTTTTAATAAGTAGACTCTAGTCTAGATCTAGGTAGACCCCTAGATCTATAGACTAATTTACTCTTCGCGAAAGCTGTTTCCATAATTCAATATGTAATAATAAATTCAATATTTAAGTGCAATTTATGGGGAAACTCTCGGGCCACCGACCGGCCACCCTATCCACCCATTGCATGTGTATGTCGCAAAACCAAACGCAATTCGCAAGGCCATAGTCTTAGCATGGCATGGCACACCAAGCACCCCGGCCGACAGACTCGGCTTGTAGCGCGGCCGAACTCCGCTAGCACTAGTAGTTTAACAGAAGATCGGAGCAGAAGACAACCGAATCAATCAGAACCGGGATAGTCTAGATCTAGTCCTCTACAGCACTTTTTCCTACAGTTTATTCTACCGAGATATGGCTTGTTTTCTTACTTACTTTTGACTTTGACTTTCATACTGGATTATTTCAGCTCTAAAGGTTATGATAATTTAACAAAATCGAGTTCTGTGAATCCCTTGGCCGTTGAGGCTTGAACTGTATCATTTGATTTGACTGAAACAATCGATTGATTTTCTTCCAGATTTTGTCTAAGGTATCGTCTATAGGCAAATTATTCTAAGATTCCCCGCGTGGAGCAAAGCTTCAAATTCAAAATATTATTAGTCCTATTCCTTTCTCAAAACTCGGCAATGAAATTGAATCACTTGCGATAAACTGCTATATGCCTATACTTTTGTTTTCTTTATGAAAATAAATATTTTGCCTTGGTATTTCAAAAAATTACTCTCATATAGCCATAATGAATTTCCGATTTCCATAATTTTCTCGCTGCATAATTATAGTGATATTATATACATCTATAAAAGGTCGGAATTTAAAAGTATAAGTTCCTTGAAAGATTTGTTTTAGAAGACTCACATTTTCGAGAAATTGCTTGTATTTCATTAACCCCCCCCCCCCCTTTGGTATTTTTATGTGTGTAACCCCCCCCCCCCCCCCCCCCCCCCCCCCTTTGGATTTTTATTTTTTTAATTTTATTTTTGTATTATTAAAAAATTAAAAATTAAAAAATTAAACATTATTCCCATGGCTGACCTAAAAAGGTGACCTTACCCCCCCCCCCCCCCCCAACGGAGCCAGATGTTAAATTTTCGAATTTTACCATTTCCAGTTCAGGTCATTAGTAGCCTCGAATAGTCCAATAATTAAAATGTCTAAAATTGTATGCACTTTTAATATTCAAACAAAACAGAGTTGATATTTTGCAAAAGGTGTCAGCCCCCCCCCCCCAACAAAATATGTGCCTGTGCGCAGGGGCGTTGCCAAAGGGGGGTGTGGGGGGGTGCGACACCCCCCCCCCCCACCTGTCAGGATATTGTCGGTAAAATTGCGCTGCCGTCGGAAAAAAAGAGAAAAAGGGGAGGGAAAAAAAGAGAGGGAAAGATAAAGAAAAGGAAAAAAGAAAAGGGAAAAAAAAAAAAGGAAAAAAAGGAAAGAAAAGAGAAAAAAGAAAGGAGGGAGGAGAGGAAAGAAAGGAGAAGAAAGAAAAGAAAGAAAAGGAAAAAAAGAAGAAAAAATAATAAAAGGGAAACAAAAGAAACAGGGGATGAAAGAGAGTAGAGAAAGGGGAGGCAAGAGCCTGAGAGAGAATGGGTGGGAGTAAAAGAGAGAAGTTTTTTTTTGGGTGGAGTCGTCTCGTCGAGGGAGCAAGGAAGACACGGGTAAATATGTTGCTGTGTCGGGTCAGCTTTTTCGATATTCTTGCTCGATCCTCGTGTACTATATCAATGCAGAAGTTTGAAGTCGGTGAGATGTATATTGTCGGTCGGCCGACAAGCTTTTTTCCCTACGAACTGTGACTTTTTATCTGCTGTGACGACTTCGAGGGTGACTACAACTACAATACTTGTAATTTCTCGAAGTTTCACTTTCCTATAATATCAGCTAAAGAAATCAGTGGTATACAATTTTCGGGGAAACTAAATTCTAACAAGGTTTAAGAGTCAACAACGGTACAACGAATCGTCTTCCTTTCTCTATTATTATGATGAAACGCCAAAAAAAATCGGAAGTGGAAAACTTCATTTAGACGAGTCGAGAACGGTACAACGAATCGTCTTCTTTCTCTAATAATTTAAGGAAACGTCAAAGCTTCCGCGCTTCGGGCAAGAGAGGGAACTGAATTCAGACAAATAGGGCTTATTAAGAGTAAAAAACGGTACAACGAAGCGTCTTCTTTCTCTAATAATTTAAGGAAACGTCAAAGCTTCCGCGCTTCGCGCGAGAGGGAAAAAATTAATTCAGATGAATAGGGCTTAATAAGAGTCACAAACGGTACGACGAATCGTCTTCCTTTCTCGATATTGTGATGAAACGCCAAAAATTCCGCGTTTCGCGCGGAAGGGGAATACTTCATTTAGACGAGTCCAGACTGGAGTACAACGAATCGTCTTCTTTTTCTAATTTTTTTAGGAAACGTCAAAGCTTCCGCGCTTCGCGCGAGAGGGGGGAACTGAATTCAGACAAATAGGGCTTATTAAGAGTCGAAAACGGTACAACGAAGCGTCTTCTTTCTTACTAATTTAAGGAAACGTCAAGGCTTCCGCGCTTCGCGCGAGAGGGGGAAACTGAATTCAGATGAATAGGGCATAATAAGAGTCGAGAACAGTGCGACGAATTGTCTTCCTTTCTCTATATTGTGATGAAATGCCAAAAATTTCGCGCTTCGCGCGGGTGGGGAAAACTTCATTTAGACGAGTCGAAAAGAGTATATCGAAGCGTCTTCTTGCTCTAATAATTTAAGGAAACGTCAAAACTTCCGCGCTTCGCGCGGGAGGGGAGAACTGAATTCAGATAAGGATTAAGAGTCGAGAACAGTACACCGAATCGTCTGCTTTTTCTCATAATTTAATGAAACGCCAAAACTTCCGCGCTTCGCACGGGAGGGGGGGGGGGGACTTCATTCAGGCAAGGATTAACAGTCGAGAACGGTACAATAAATCTTCTTTTTATTTTTCTCTCCTAATAATAACAAGGAAACGTCTAAGCTTTCGCGCTTTGCGAGTGAGGCCTATCACCCACACCCCCCTAATGAACTACCGTCCCTCCCTAAAACAAGATCCTAGCTCCGCGCCTCCAGTAAACTATATAGCTATGATGCTGACTTAGTTAACGAAATAATTCGTATATTTATGTCGTCGAGGAAAATGACCATTTGCGCATACGCAAGTATAGATAGTCCATAGGAAAAACAATATAGCCTTCGGCCCCGGGTTTATATAGGGTTAAATTTGTAGATATTGGACATTTAATTTTGTCGGTAATTGGTGGCTAGGTTTGTCGGTAATCGTTGGCCTCTACACCCCCCCCCCCCCCCACTGAAAAAGGTCTAGCGACGCCCCTGCCTGTGCGTCATTCAACGCCCGAGGGGTACTCAGGTTATCCATGCAAACAATCGAAATTTTGTTAAAAATGGGAAATCAAATAATCCCTAACCATCATTGGATGGTTAGGGATTATTTGGTGAAAGGGTGACCAATTAGAGCGGCACACCGGCGGTACTCTCTTAATATGTGAGTGCCCCGCCCCCCCCCCCCCTTCAATGCCTTCTCCTAATGTGGAAATCGGGTAGTCTGCTGAGGAACATGAATTTCACCGAATCAATATTGTGACTAACACAGTTGCAGAGACCACATGATGAAAAAAAAAACTCTTGGCGGCGGCAAGGAAAAAAATGACACACAAAACTTATTTAATTTGTTATTATTTACATTTGCTTCATTCGCTAATCCCTTCGTCGCCCCATTCCGACCGCTTCTGCTTTTTCAATTAGCTTACTGAAGTCAATGAATGCTTTTATAATTTTTTTGAGTTTACAATGCAACCACGAGGAATTGCCCCTCTCCCCCACCCTACCTGCAGAAACATTTCTGAGTGAACGAGGAAAAAGTCTGTTTGCAGATACAGTAGGAAAACAAATCGAATACTTCAGTAATAAATTCAAGATGGCAGCCTCCATGGCAAAGTTTTTACAAAAACTTGGAGTGAGTACTTTCTTGTAGATTTGAAGTCTTGCTATTTTAATACCTTCTTAAAAAATACCGAATTGTAATTTAGGCCGAGTTTGATCAATGTTCGTTGTGAAATCATTGTTATGTTCGGTGAGAATGTAATTAATAGACTTTAGATTACTTCTGAGTGCAGTGATCAGGTGATGACCAGTGCAGTGCGAGTGTGAAGTGAAGAAAATGTGAATGTGGAACTAAAGAGAAACTCGACCTCTGCGCTGCTGCGCACGTGATATGGGTCATTTCTTTAATAAAACTGACATTTGTTGAGGCGGTCAGAGGAGCCAGATGCAATCTCAGCGGATATCAGAGACTGAAGCTTTCGGTCTAGATCTAGATTCTAAGTGTGCCGAAAATTTCATCAAAATTCAAGCAAGAAAAATATAATTTTCAGTTACAAAACAAGGGAACGTGTCCAAGTCAATAATTTTGATATTGCAAATTGCGTCTAACAAATTTGATGGCAAAATGATTACTCAAATTTATCATAATGTGAAAGAGGCTCTCATCTAAGACACATTTCTTCAAGGATTTTAATAACAAATGTGTTTGAAGTTGAATATCGATGGAAAGAATACAAAATATAGAGTCTAGACTAGGTCTACTGCAATGTATTCTACATGTATATTCACAGTTTCGCACTCGTTCATTTTCATGCAGTTTGCATTTGTTTAATGTGAAAGATGGCATTCCGAGTCTTGTGGAATCAAATTAGAACCCAGAGGCTGTCTACTTGAATTTAACTTTAGTTTATGATCACTTATTTCAATTTTTATAGATCTAGAAAGGTCTACTAAATCTATCTACCAGTAGATCTTATTTCTTTCTTTTTTAAAGATTATACTCCCTATGACTTGTATAGACAATTAATAGTTGAGTTTTTAAAAAAAATAGAATTACTCACTGTCTTAATAAATCTTCATTTTCAGCTTTAATCTTCAAATTCCTATCAAGTAACACTTAAATTTACAGGGTTTACCCAATAAATTTTTCTTTAAAGTGTTTCTATACCATGGCCTCAGATTTTGAAACAAAATCCTGGATTTAGCTCATGCTGCAATCATAATTATAAACCTTTAGGTCAGTCAGGCATCCCTCGACTTTTACAAGCCGATCGCCTGTCTGATTATCAAGATATTTGTGATTGGAAATCAAAATTTTATTTTTTGTTTTCCTAACATTTTTTATAACACTACAGTTTATTGGGGGAAATGAGTATGGCAAAACCGGTCACTCAAAGATTTTTACTTTTTTGAGGCACTTCATGATCATTTACATTTTGTAGGGCATCAATATTACCGTACACCATATCACAGACACTGATAACATGTAGGGCCATGCATTTTAGATTTAACATTGTTAAACAATGCCTTTGAAAGTAACATGTGATTTAAATTTGTGTTTGTTCTCCACAGGGTGGACTGGGTCTGGTAACCAGGAGATACCAAAGTAATAACAGTGTGTCCAATTTATGGAAACTTGGAAAGCTGAACCATGTAGCTATTGCCGTTCCTGATCTAGGTTTGTTAACATTAGATTTGATCATATCTCAAAGTAAACGAGATGAAGAGGGATGGGGAGGAAAGAGATAGGAAGAGTGGGAATGGCAGGGGGGAGACTGAAATAGGGACAGGTGGTGGGAGGGAGAGGGAGGGAGAGGGATGGAGAGGTAGTGAACTGTGAAGGAGAGAGAGAGAGAAAGAGAGAGAGAGGAGGAAGAGAGAGAGAGAGAGAGAAAAAAAGGGAAAGGGACAGGTGCTGGGAGGGAGGGAGAGAGAGAGATGGGAGAGAATGAAAAAGCAAAAGACAGAAAGGGGGAGGGAATGAAAGAGGCATCCTGTAAAAAGAACATTGTGAGAATGATATAAGGGGTGTTAATACCGTGTTATAAAGGAAGTGGAATATAGAATAGCTAAATTATCAGAGGTTTAGGCCAATCCAAAGTTATGTTGTTATTATAAGACTTGAACAGACATTATATCCTAGATGTGGCCATATAATAAATAGGATGTGATTTTTCACATTCATAGAAGCAGGGAATTTTAGTAAGATGTGATATATAATTATACACCTGTACATCTGTGCAAATTGCAAGTTCTTATGTTTTCTTTCTAATTTTTCTGGATGGGGGAGGGGTGATGGGTAAATAAGTGCTAATTATGGCTTTGGATAACATAACATAATGTCTCATAAAAGCATAAAGTGTAAAAGTCCCTCTCTTTAGTAAGATGTTGTTTTTAATTTTTAAATGGACTTGGTTACACTTTTTAGACAAGAGTAGCAGACCTGCCAACCAGTACAATTTAGTCGTATTTCGTACGATTTTTAGAAGCAAATACGACTGTACGATTTTCCTCAATAAAATACGATTTTCAAAACAAACAAAAATGATTTTTTTTTTTTTTTTTTTTATTTTTTTTTTTATATATATATATTTTTTTTATAAATATTTTTTAAAAATAGTATTTTGTGCGTGTGTATGCCATTTCCAATAGTCAAATGCCAATTCTGTGCTGTAAAGTATCCTTCAAGCATCTCACATAGGCAATTTGGGGATGTTCATTGGTTCATCGAACACACCAGTCGTGAAGAAATCATGCATATTCAACCAATGATCCTTAAAAAAAATTCTTCCTGAATGTAGGAACTGTACGAGGCATTGATGTCGCGTAACAGTCTGTGTTTATTTTTAAGAATACAACTTTTGTCAGTAAAATACAACTTTTGAGATTAAAGAATACAGTTTTTGAACTCCAGAGGTTGGCAGGTCTGGAGTAGACCTGAAAACTTTGTTCATCTTCTTCTCTTACCTCTTCTTCAATATCTACAGAAAAGGCAGCAAGTATGTACAGGGATGTACTGGGTGCAACAGTCAGTGAAACTGTGGTAAGTTCCAATCTAAGGATTTCTCAAGGAGGGGGGAGGTGAGGCTAAAATAAGGTCCAAATGATGAATCGATTTTGGATGGTTTGTGTGCGCTCTTTAGGCCACATTTCTCAAGGGATTTTGTTCAAATTTTGAACAAAGGTGTATCTTGGGTATAATCTACAAGCCTATTGATTTTGGTGATGCTGCCTAAAGTGTTTCGTCTTTTATAGGGTCAAAGGTCATATTTTGATAGATTTCTTCGTGGCACTCTAGTTTGTGGTCTAATTGCATCAATCCTTAATGGATTTCTTTCAAATTTTGTATGGAGGTATATCTTCATATAATTTACATATCTACAACTTTTGGTGATGCTGCCCCCAGTGTTCCAACTTCTATACAGTAGCTTCAAAGGGACATATTTTGATGGGTGTCTAGTGTGCACTCTACAGGTCATATTTCATGACAGATTTCTCTTTTCAATTTTGTATAGAGAATTAGAATTAGAATCTTGGTACAATCTACACTTTTGGGTGATGCTGCCCTCATTGTTCCATCCTTTATATGGTCATAAGTCTTTTATGTGCTCTAACTGCCACATTTTTTTGACGGATTTCTTTCAAATTGTCTACAGAGACAATTGTCTACATTATACTCTGATCTACACACATATTGTTTTGGTGATGCTGCTCCTAGTCTTGACAAAAGTTTGAGCCACTAGTGGCAATCTCTACGTCCTTTTGTTTCATGGAGGGGAGAGAGGATCTTTGTCCCATCAAACATAAGGATGACACAAAATACAGATTGCTATATTTCTAGTTTGGTTTGTTGAGGAATCCAAGGCACATCTTTATTTAATAAGTCATCTTTCTTTCTGTTCTTCTCATCTTTCGGATCAACAGCCCCTGCCAGACCATGGTGTCTACACTATCTTCATTGAGCTAGGTAATACCAAACTAGAGCTCCTGCATCCTCTCGGAGATAACAGTCCCATCCAGGGTTTCCTTGATAAGAAACCAGAGGGCGGTATGCATCATATCTGCATCGAGGTGGGTTTATAGAATCATTTTATTCGCTTGTTCACACGTTTTCTTATTCATTCATTCATTCATTTATTACCTTTGTTAATTCATTTGTTTATTTATTCATCCATCTACGTTGTACAGTGCGTCCCAGAAAAAACTAAACTGAGAATTATTTTATCATAATTTAAGCTATCGACTGATTTGTAGCTTGCTCGGTCTCCACTGGAATTTAGGCATCGCCCAGCGATTTTTTAAGAAGTTGAGCAGGCTGTAGAGCACCAGCGATGCCTGGGCGGTGCGCTATCGATTATCCGTTGGTCGCTTGTCGATTTTTGGTAAAAACTGGGCGAAATCGGGGAGCTTCTACGGGTGATCCCGGCAGTGACTGACCGATGACCCAACGATTCCCGAGCGGTCTCCCACCGGCTACCGGTTGATTTTAAAGAATTTGCCCCGGTGGCTGGCCGGTGATCACCGGGGCACCAAAATACGTTTGGTGCCCGGGCGGTCGCTGCCTGGGCACCGACCTAATCGAGCGATTTAGGTAAAAAATCAAAGCCGCTAGGGTAAAGGTTGCCAACTGATTTTGAACTCGCCGCCCAGTGACCGACTTTTCTCCCAGCGGCGACCGGGCGGCGACCGCTCTGCAGCCTTTGACTAAATTGGCTAAAAACTTGCCGCCCGGCTGCCGAGCAGTCTACTTTGGGGGGTTGTAACCATAGCTTTAATCACAATAATAATTAATAAATGACACATATTTGTAAAGCTTAAATCCTCCTCTTTCATTTGATGAAACTCACATGATGCATATTTCACACATGGGTGATTAAAATCAATTTGAAAAGAGGGTACCAAAAAGTCATTTGGCAGACGGTATCTGAATTTCGAAGAGAAAATCACATTTCTAGAAAGTTCATTTTTTGCCCTTTCATATGACACCTCAATTTGGAAAAATGAGCTAGGAATAACAAAGTTCTGTTTGTTTTAAATGAATTTATGCTTAATTTTATTAAACAAATTTGTTTCACTGGCTGCCTGCCATAGCAACGAACATAATTTACAACAGACTTAACTCCGTTTTGTTGACAATCAGCCATGCATAAAGTCTTTTGTCTATGGCTGATCATCAAAAAAATTGAGTACCGGTAAGTCTTTTGTAAATTTTCCAGCTATTGTAGGATATGCTACAGTGGAAGATATCAATGAGAACCTGTAAACAGTTATTCAGTATTTGCTTCAGATTACCGTTTAGTGCTTAACTTTCTGCATTTTCCAACAGGGATATAGCAAAAAAATATGATATCCTCGCTGATAGTTTGCAGAAAAGAATGATACCTGTAAAATATTGTTGCAACTTGTATATTGAAGCATGCAAGGGTCCCCTCTTGAAGTTACATGTACTCTATGTGCTGTGCAAAGCAATTATTTTCAAGGTTATGTTATCTTGTAGTTAAAATAATTCCTTCCCACTCCTAGCTTGTAATTTAAAACTTTGAATATTCGTTGTCTCGGTCATGTGTGAACCTTAATCACTATTTATAGCTTGAGGTTTCCCAGACTTCAAGTTTGAAACCTGCTGGTACCATATGAACATCGGGAACATTATCATGATTATTATTCCTCTTGTTACTAAAGTCTAAAGTGATGCAATTGTAAATAATAAACTCTTTATGTTCTATAGCGCCCTCTCAAGACTTATATTACTTTAGCTTTAAAACAATGTTTCTTGACTACAATCGACTGATTTGCTATTCCCGTTTGGAAATTATATATCAGAACTGTATATTCTGAGATTTTCATGGTCGCAGCTACCATGGAATGGCCTTAGGAGCTATTTACAATATTTGAGATTTACCGGGAGGACTGGTAATTTTTTTATTATTCAACATCCCAAAAGCAGAAGTGTTTTAAGGGCTAAATTTCTAGTGCTTGTAATACATCCACAGGGGCATCCAATTATATCAACATTTTAAAGAATTACTATCCATCTAATTTCTTAAAATTTCCCAAAACTTTGCATTACCTTTTGATAATAATACTCATCTGTTATTAGTTTCAAGGCACCTTCCTATATAACAAGTGTAGGCCCTATAAAAAACATTAAAAACAAAAGAAAAATAATTCAGTCATCCTATCAATAAAGTGTTTATTTTAGATGAGACATCTATTTCTGATGGATATTCAAGGAATTTTGTATTCATTCATAAGAAATGATTGATGAATCACCAGTGTGTCATTCTATGTAGTCATGAATCATACTTGCTTTTATGTAATGACCAATTCATACTCCACTTTGAAACACGTAATTTCAAGGTTTTGCAAGACATTGTTTGATTAATTTCTATTCTTTCTAATTAAAATGATCATCCATGACAAAAGAATGATTAATTCTATTGCATCTTTGCATAATGGAACTTTGTTTGGTTTTAAATATTGATGAATCACATGAACATTGAAGCAAGACAACCCTGTAAGCAGCATGCTGCCCTCTTGTGTCCAAGCACTGCCATGCCTCTACCAGCATGCATCTCAATGGGGCGAGGTGAACCAGGTCACTGTACTTTCCCCTATGTACATGTAATTTCCATTTTCGTCCCTCACTGCCCTTGCACGCCATTGTGGAGATGACGAATAATGCTCCCACACAAGCTCCAGGCCGGGGATGGGCTTAGCCCTTTAATTGCGCAGATATGAAAAACATCCATGCTAATTAGCTTATCGAATCATTGACTCTCGTCTTTGTTTTGTGTTATTTATGGTTCCCTTCCATTTTTATTGTATGGCAGTGTATACTTATTGAAAATTCACTGGTTTTTTTATGATTAACCTAGAGCGAATAGCTCAATTGGGAGTCGGAAGGGGAAAAAGGCTATATTCTGTTGCAAGTGCATGCATTGTGTATCATCGTTTAATATTGCATTTCAGTAATGCAATGTGAGCCCTACTGAACAGCCTGTTCATTGTGTGGCTATGCAAAACTAATGCAAATTGCAGTCTAGTTATTGCTTCCATTACAATACAAGGTGAACCTGTTGGTAATCTAATGCATAGGTATGATTGCACTTTTGTAAACGATATTTTCCATAATACCAGTAAGAATTACCTGCGATGAATATGGGGCTGTGAACTATGTATAACCTCTATAATTTCTCTGTCTTTCATGCTGTGTATTTAAAAAGGAACAACAACTAAAATCTTGATTTATGTACAGTTAAAATCCTTAAAAACACCCCCCCCCCCCCCCTCTCCCTCTGTATAGAAATATAGGATCTTCCCTGCGCATCACATTAAACACAAATATATTGATCAGTCTAATGGCGTGTTACTTTTTCCTTTATTTACGGAAGTCTTTTTTTAAAAACTGATAATTGAATTTAGGATATCAATATGAAACCCTGAAGATACAGATCAAAAGAAATAAACCAGTAGACTGATCGGTACCCTTTAACAAACAAAAAGCAGGTGGATGTCAATGAGAGATAAATCATCACCATACGGCATTTCTCAATTATTAATCCCTTACATTTACTACTTTCTTTCAATGGTTACAGTTTTTGTTGAAGAACTGATATACCCATATGGTATCTCTTACAATAGATTGATTGTAAGAACTGTTAATTTTTGTAAACAAGATCCTGCATCAATTCATGAATGCCTATCTGAAATTAATAAGCAAACTACAGTGCTGCATGTAGACTTACATGTAGATTGTTTCTGTACTTTTTTGGCGATTTTACAGATTATTTATTTCATATTTTTAGGTGTGATAAAACAAATTTCCAATCAGTTTAGAATAGGATAATATATATATTTTTAATCATAGTTAAATTTTTCAGTTTATTTTTAGTCTAGTGATGCTCATTGGGATGATCTTTTATTTTTATTTTCTTTAAAAAGATCCTGACCCCAAAAAGGTGGAATTTATTGTAATTAATATTTGAATATTCAAAAAGGAAAAGATGGAATGCCATACTAGACTAGTTAATTATTTTCAGACAAGGAAATTATGCTGTTTAAAATTCCTCTGTAAAGTCAGATGAAAATGTCTATGGGTGGAAACCATTTCCACATTATTTGTTTGTATGTTAGCAAGTCTCCCACAAACTCTATAGTGTTTAGAAGCCATTCATTTTTGTTCATTTGTTTGTTTGTTGTTGTTGCTGTGTTCATATTATAGAAATATACATCAAATTTAAAGGGACTTGGTAACATTGTAAAGATGAGAGAAAATGGTGCTAAGGTAGTGACTTCAATGCTAGATGTACAATTAAAGATATTCTGAAAGTTTGAGTGAAAAGGGACCATTATTAACGAAAAAAATTGGGAAAACTGATCTGATCGATTCCTTAAAGGTAATACAAAGTTTTGGGAAATGTTGAAAATTAGGTGGATAGTGAATCTTTACAATTTTGTTATATTTGGATGCCCCTGTGGATGTTTTATATGCACTAAAAAAATTAGCCCCCAAAACATTTCTGTTTTCGAGAAAAATTGAATATAACAATTTACCGGTGCTCCCGGTAAATTTTGATAATTTTCAAATAGCGCCTATGGCCGTACAATAGTAGCTGCGACCATGAAAATCTCAGAATATGTAGTTGTGATATATAATTTCCAAACGGGAATAGCTAATTGGCGATTTTAGTCAAGAAACATTGTTTCATAGCTAAATTAATTTCATGACCTTGAGAGGGAGCTATACAACATAAAGAGTTTATTATTTATAATTTCATAAATTTAGACTCGATTTCAATCGCGACAACGATCACTGAATATTGTAGTATCGCATATGCTTCCAATATGTCAATTTGAACCAAATTCATGACCCCATACCAAAACTTTGTAATACCTTTAATTATCCCAACTATATTATTTCAATTATGTAATTCAATTACATTTTAGGTGTATGTAAATCGTCACAAAGCAATGAATTGGCTCTATATACCATTCCAGACATTGAAGTGTTGAAAGATTTTTAAAAGCCTGTTTTTGTCTTATTTTTATGGAAAAACGGTTGGGAAAATTCAAAAATGGTTGGGAGAATTTACTGTAATCACTGTTAGAGGGTGTTGACCAGTGACGCCTTCTTAGAAAACCATATCTTTGTGGTTTGAGAATGTTTTCAGGATTTTTTGCATGTTAGAGGGCTAGAACAGAAGAAGGAGGATAATACCGGTAAGTAACATTTCATACCAAAATCACGCAATTTTGTAATCAACCTTCAACAATGTCACCGAGTCACTAGTGTCCACCTAGATTTAAAACAGATTTCAAGTCTTTCAGAAATTTGTATGAATTTATAGTTTCAATAAGATGTTCTCCTTATCCATGATCTCACTTGAAATCAATCAATTTGGATTCTCTGGAAAAGACTGAATGGATAGATCTAAACATTAATTAACATTAACTGCCATACAGATGGTCATTGAAAGGTCAATTTGGTCATTTTATGCCATCATTTGACCCTATGCCATCTGTTACATGTACATCTGTTTAGAAAACAGTCTAAATTGCTTTGTAACTGATATGAAAACAAAATATATTTTAGGCAGGAAGACCCTAAACCTCTTCTCTTGTTATGTTATGTTCTTTTTTTCTTCTTTTTGTTTTCTTCTTTTTCTTGGGGGGGGGGGTATTTCTGGCTATATAATGTAAAGTTTGTACTGAATTTTCTTTGTGTAGGATTCATGAAAAGATTGTTATATGTTCAGTTTTAAAGGGAAATCCAACCTTGATAGTTCACTGCTCTAGATGAAAGCAGAAAAATCAGAGAATTAGACTGGGTAAAGTTTGAATGAAACCAGAAAAATTATTATTATTTATTATTATTATTTATTCGGCAAAGGAAAACATTACATATCAGTGTACACAATACAAAATAAGACATAATTATCAACCATTGGAACGCCAGGGACAGAAAAAGTTAACTAAATTACTGTGGCATAAAGCCTCCTGTCCCTGTTATAGGTATGAGTTAATCGGTAATGTCTCTATGATGTAGTGGTGGACAACTTTCCTGTTTGTTCCAACACACAAAATGTATAAAATGTTCAAAAAGGTATGACTTAGGAGGGTATTTTCTCTTTAGAGGACTAATAATAATATGCTGTTCATAATATATTTTTAGTAGTGCCTCAAGGGAGAAGGCACTTAAGAAAAAAACCCAGAAATTATTGATATTTTTATACACGACAAACGGGAGAGTTATCCGCGACTATATCACAATCCACTGACCAAACTGCCAATTTGAGATTTGCGTAGATTTAGTGATCTCATATCTCAAACATTCATGACTTTATTATTATTGGTCCGATTTATTCAAACTTTCAAGCCATTCTATTGATCTTATTTTCTGCCTTCATACAACTTAATTTATTACAAGGGTTGGATCGCCCTTTAAATGTAGAATTACCTTGGTAAAATTCAAGGCTCCTCATCATCATCATCATTATTTCAAGTCATCACACAATATTTTCCCAATAGCGTAGGCTTATTACAAAAGAAACACTTAGATTTGTGTACTAGTAAGGTTTTATTCATTTTGAAGGTGATTAAGTGAAGTGTATTCATGCTTGTGCTGATATGATTTACTTAGACATGGTGAACCACATTGGACGAGGTCACAAGGTCAGTTTTTGTATTTTTTGTAAAATGCACCAGATATGGAAAAAATAACCCCATAAGGTATATGCATTTACTTGTCTTTGAAAAACAACACCATTATCATTACCATTTGGTCTTGCCACGTTAGCTAGTGTTTGTATCCTCCATTTAATTTGTATCGATATTCTCTGATCCAGGAATATGTCACTGTAGGCATATCCTGATCAAATTGTGCTTTAGGTTTTTTCCCCTCGTTCATGTAACTCCTATTATGTTCTATGATAGTTTATCTATCTATCTATCTATCTATGTATTTATCTAACTACCTAATGTCTATCTATTATCTATCTATCAATCTATCTATAGTAGCTATCTATCTATCTACAGTATCTATCAATCTATCCATCCATCCATTATCTTGTATATCCTTCTATCTATCTACCTATCCATCTATTTATCTATCTATCCATCCATCTATCTATCTATCTATCTATCTATCCATCCATCTATCTATATATCTATCTATCCTTCTATCTGTCTATCTATCCATCTATCTAACTATATATCTATCCACCTATATATCTGTCGATCTAGCCATCAATTTATCTATGTGCATGTCCATATATCTGCCTGTCTGTCTATCTGTCTTCTTATCTACTTACCTATATATCTATCTATCTATCTATTTATCTAAAAAATTACAGACAAACAAACAAGTGACACAATACACCAGTTTTTTTTTCTTCTCCTAAGTTTGGAAATCTCTTTTCTGGTAGTTTAGAAAAGCCTTTTCATGGTGATTTTAATAGCTCACTAATGGATCATACAAAGCTAATTAATTAACTGCAATGGTGTTTTCAATGGCTGGGATATCATACATATCGAAGCAGCTGTGAACAATTATCTGATTAGATTCAGACCTTCCCTTTCTTTGCCCATACAATACAACCGACCCACTTAGCAGATCTCCGGCAGTAGAAGGGGGTGTTTCAGTCAAATTAATAATTGCCAGGGAATCTCTTTGGAAAAAAAAAGGGGCACATCTGTGAATTTGTTTTTGTCATTCTTTAACAAATATTAAATGATAGAAGGGAAAGAGATTCATGGGTTACATTAAAAGCTAAATCTTTTCAGAAGTCTCTACTTACCGGTACTCCTTTATTTTTAAATGGGACTTACTTTTTTCTTTTTCTTTCCTTTTTGTTGCAGCTTATAAATGTAGATAGCATTCTTATAATTCAATATATAAATAAGTATAAAGAAGGTATAATTATAATTTCACTTGGATTTATTGTTTTCTTGCTTACTTTTCATTGGGATGAATATTTGAAAGCAAAAGGAAACTTTCACTGTGACATTATCAGAGCTACAGTCTCTTGCAAACTATGATTGTCCTTATTTTTATTTGTTATTGCGAAATTTGCACCAGGCTTTACTTTGGGTCAATTCAAAGCATTACGGAATGACATTTCCAGAATTGTCTATTTTGGAGAGAATATTATGTTGAAATTTTATTTAAAAATCAACATTATCAATATTATATTATATTATGAGGTGCTTTTACAAAATAGGGGTTCCTATCAGACGTTCATCAAATAAAAAAATTTAAAAAAATCATATTCTTTGTTACATTATGACAAAGAAGGTCATATTTTTGGTCATTCCGTAACAAAGCTAGATATAAATTTCAATATTTTATGACTTTGATGAATGGTTGTCGGATAGGAAATTTATCTGTTGTGAAGTACCACATATCAGTTTATAATAGGTGATATTAATTTGGTGATTTTTTGTTGTTAAAACATCTATACTATTCCTCTTTAAAAAATCTGAATTTCAGTGGAAAAGTCATTCTTTAATGCTTGAAATTAATCCTGTCAGAGAGGTAGATTTAGGTTTAGGTGTCGTGCTGGGTCTAGGTCGATGTTAAGAAATTTATTAATGCAGGAAATTGACCATGGAACAATTTTTGTCGGATCATGTGTCTTAGAACTGTCTTAAGGTGACACTCTGCTTTCTAAAAGAACAAATGGTGCATTGTAATACCCAAGTAATGATTGTGTGATGACTAAATCACCATCAATGGATGCTTATATTTAGGGCAATACTCTATGACTCCTTATGTGTGTCGACACCAGGCTTGGACTTGGTGGCGCCTAAGACACACAGGCCTAGCTGTCACAGCAGTTGCAGGGACGCTTCGTACCCTGAGGCCCTACCTACCTTGCCACTTATACTTGACCCTGCGGGAGAATGTGTGTCATGCTACCAGCATAGTTTAGGCTGTAAAGCCCCCTCGTCAGTCATGCCGCAGGCAATGTTGCATCCAACCAACCAAGAGGGATGTATGTAAGAGAAATTGGTTAAACATCGAGAAGGGGCAGGGAGGGCCTGTCTTTCTTGCAGCTAGTAGAACATGCCTTGATTGCGTGGCATATTCATAATGAAAAAATGCTAATCCTATAACAACCTGGACATGCTTGTGAATGAACTCCTTGTTGGCGAGATGCCATATCATACACAGTAGTACTATGACCCATCATTTTTTTTCCTCTCTGGGGGCTTTTTCTTAATTATCTCCCTAGAAATCCATCCCCAAGAAACATAAATCAAGATATATTTTGAGGAGCTTTGATATTTTGGCAGCTTTTTTGTAGGGGGATTGCCTCAAGTCCCATGTATGTCATCTAACATTGTATACCATGACCTTGGATGAAATGGTGGGGGTCACCGTCTAAGGGGCTGTTCTTGTAGACTAGCCCCCAACCGAGGCAGTTAAGTCATCTCGGGCTGATCAGGACACATTTGCTAGACCCATCACACTGCGGGTCATGAACGGATAGCAGCAGTCCCTTGAATCACCACTCCTGACCCCCGTGAAGCATCCACAGCGAATGGCATCTGGAGAAATAGACAGCAGTAGAGTAGCCAATTTGGGGAAGGGGCTGTGGGTCACGGACATTTATATTAGATCCTTGATTTTTGTTTTCCTTCTACTTTAACAAAACTAATTTAAGAGATGACACATGGTAGGGATTTTTATAGTCACCAACATACCTCAGCAAGCTTTCCTTTATAACAAAAGCTTCTCGAAAGTGTCTTACAGTATATTGTTCAATAAAGAGCATGACATGCAGTTAACATCTTAGTTATTCAAACCCTTACCAAGTTTTGTAATTTTCTAACTATGTGAAAAGTTGAATTATTTTATGTATCTTGAGAATGTAACATATTAAAGCTTACATCTCAAAGTATTCAACAAAGGTCGTAATTCAACCAGTCCACCTCTCTATAGTGAGTTACGAAGAATAAAAACAGCACATAAAACATTTACAAGGGGTATGAAAAACTGTACGTGTAGCACTTGCCTGCATCAACACTCATGACCGCAGTTCAGCGCAGTAACAATCCACATCGATTTGTCATCTGGAGAAATAGGCAGCAGCAGTAGAGAAGCCAATTTGGGGAAGGGGCTGTGGGTCACGGATGGTCTATTTTATCACTTATATTTCTTGTTTTCCCCCTAAAAGGTGACATATGGGCAAGGGGTCATATACCAGAAGTTGCCAGAATGCCCCAAAGCAAATTCTTTAATCACAAAGCATCATAAAAGTATCTAATGTGTTTTGTTTTTCCTTCAATTTTCAATTCAAAACCTGGCATAGAAGGTAGTACTCTGTACCATGTTTTCAGAGTTGTGACAATGATTTCCACCACCTCAATAAATAGATCAGTCCTCGACTGTCCCTAAAACTTTAAGGTGACTGATGACTTTTGTAGTGTTGTTTAATAGTATTGTTTATAAAGTATAACTGAGGTGAGATTTTCCCTGTTTGAATTCAATACAGCATTCATATCATGCTGAAATAAGAGTTGGTTGGTTGGTTTGTCAACCTGACTGCTAAGAAAGCATGTATGTGCTTGTAAATAAGCAACCGAGGGACCAATCTTTAAGTCCTCTCAAAGGGACATGATAATGATGATTAATGCCTTGCCAAAGGGCACTCCTGCACCGACTTGGTTTTGAATCCGGGACTTCTCGGTTACGAGACCACTGCTCTACCACTGAGCCATCACGCCTTGCCATCCGTGACAAATTAATCAATACAATACTATACCACATACTGGGTAATCTTTTTCAAAACCTTCAATTGAGTAACATTTAATTTAATTTACCATTCAATAATTCAATATAACAAATTGCAAACTTTCTTTGTTTGATTCCTGCCAATACAGTAAAGCGCAATACTAGGAAAGAAATTATACATTCAAATATGTATGGAATGGGTTTGTGTGCACTGCCTTTTAGAGTGATCAGTATATGCAGGGCTTTCTTGAAATGTAGGATCCTGACCTTATAAACGATATTTTATTTATTTATTTATTCATGATTTCTTTCAACAGGGTACTATGTGGTGAGGTGGGGCATATTTAGTTTAAACTAATTGAAATAAATACTGGCTGGTTTGATAGAAAACAGAAAAATATCTATATTAAAGAGGATTCACAGATTTTTAAAAGAGATAAATAATTACGAACTGTACATGTAGTTCTCTTAGATCATGTGAGGAATTGATCCAGATATGCAGGCTTTCTTGAAAAGCAGGTCCACTGGCTTTCAGTGGAACTGAATGGAACTACCATGTTGAAAGAAATTATGAATAAATAAATAAATAAAATATCGTTTATAAGGTCAGATGATATACTCACTTCGGTATAAATACTTTGAGAATAATTACCTTCAGCATGCAGAAAAGCTTCAGGATACAAAAAATTGGATTATTCATCAATTTAAAGTATTTAAATGAAAGCAAAATTCTTGTTTAATCTGTGACATATTTGCCTTAAAAGTAAAGTTATTGCAAATAATATTTTCTTGCCCCCCCCCCCCTTCCGCCTGTGTAGTATAGATATTGAATGCATGCAAATTCAGGAGAGAGCAAGGGGGATGATATAGTTGCAAATAAAACCCTTAACAGTCCCATCCCGGCCCCATAGCCATGCCTTTTAGCTTTTTTTCTGAGTTCAGAAATTTGATGGGAAACTTTTGCCAGGAAGCCATAGAGATACATTTATGACATATTATCACCAATTGTGAACACTATGCATGCCGAGCATGAATAATGATGAGATAGTAATAGAAATGAGAAGAAAAAAAACCCTCAAAGTGAACAATCAAATGTAAAAGATATTGTCCATTTAAAGGCTCTTTCACCCCCTTCAAAAGGGTGGCCTCACAAATTAATATTCCAAAGATATAGGGACTGTATTTCATGGATCAAAAACACAATAGTTTTGCTATTTTATCACAAATAACCAAGGCCTAGCTATCCCCGGGCCCCACCACACCATATACGAAGCATTGAAACTTGTCAACCGAAATTGAAACTGGATGATGCATAGCTTCGTGTTGTTGTGTGGAGTCATTATGGAAGAAGAAAAGAGATACTATTCAGCCGAGCGCTGTGCGGTTATCTGGCCCAACTTTGTATACCGCGGGAGCAGCAGTGTAGAGCAGCAGTCGGCAAATTCTTTGAAAGCAGAAAATTACAAAAGCTATTGACGTTGATTCTTCTTCACTGGACTGGTTGAGCTTTGTCTAACCTAAGAATGAACTCTGAAAATTCCAGGAGTTCACTTATTCTATTTGAGGAATATGAAAGCATATATGAATATGGTTTGCACTGCACTACAAGCTATCTGTATGTATGTGCATATGCATGGATAATGATTTGTCTTCTGGCTATTGAAACTCTCTGCATTTCCAATCTTTTCCAAACAGGTTGTGAGTTTTTTTTATGGAAGCTTTTTCATATACCTGTCTCTTTTAGATATGTTGGGGAAAAGGAGAGGGAATACATTTTGAGGGATATAGGGGGAAATGTTGTTTTGTAGCCTCTTCAAGCAAATTCAATTAAGTTTATGGAACCCATGATAAATAAGTTTTCACCAAGGGCTCCTTACAGGGTGGGGGGGGGGGGGCAGGGTTAATTTTCTCTGTTTCACTGAAAATAAAGCAGAGGGAATGTTCTGCTTCATTCTTAAAGGTACTATGTCCCATTTGCAGGCCAAAAAAATGAAAAAGTTAAATTCCAACTGCATTTGAAAGATAATACTAATTTGGAACTTCCCTAAAAAAAAGGTGGGGCTTGAAAATGTCTTCAAGTGGGGAAATAATGACTATTAGTTGTCAAATCAACTTTAGGGCTATAGAGCCCAAAAGTAGTCTAGCAAGTAAACGGGTTTCCTTGCATAATTTGAATATGAGGACACTGCTAACGTTTAAATTTCACAGATAGGACATACATGACATATTCATAATTCCTGCAAAGTTCTACAGAATTTGAGGTTGGCTGCAAAAGGGACAGAGTACCTTTAAGATAGAGGTCTACAGTAAACTACCTAACCATTTTCTTTGGATCCAGATTTTATTGCCTGCATGTGCGTGAGCCCCCAATTGTAATTTTGAAATGTTGTCGGTCAGGAGTTGAATTGAGGGAATGGGAGTGGAGGGGGGGGGGGGGCATGTGTCCTACGCATCTGGCAATGTTAGGCATTATTTAAGATTTCAAAAGAGAACATGTTAATGGACAAAAAACATACGGTATACCTCGGCATGGGTAAACTACAAACTACATTGCACAGTCCTATTGCGAGTTCAAGTGATAATTCATCTTACTATGTGGTGAGATGCGGCATATTCAGTTTAAACTCGTTGAAATAAATGCTGGCAGGGTTGATAGAGAATTCACAGATTTTTAAAAGAGATAAATAATTACCGACTGTACATGTGGCACTCTTAGATCATGTGAGGAATTCTCCCAATAAACTATAAGATTATCACTTTTTGTACCTTGCTTAAGACAAGAATACTTTCTCATTTGTTATGTTTTCATGGCATTGGTCCAATAACAGAACACAGATTCTTCAAGTTTATTTTTATTTAAAGGAAATAAGGAAATATGATAGTGTACTGATTTTTCAGGAAAAAAACTGTCTGCAAAGAACTGCAGGTTTTACGAGCTCCTATTCATTCATGAACTATCAAGAATTGTATGGACTTGCAGCATTGCTAATGACAGCCTTGTTTTGTCCATTTTCATTCCACTGCCACCAACTCTAGCAAATAGTTCTTCTTGAGGATAATTAAACAAAATTATCTCCTAAAAGCATGATTACAGGTACTATTTAAAATTTGGCTACAAAACTTACTGAAAAGTTCAATTCTCTAGGAATTTGCAATAGAAAATCTGTGGATATTTCTTTAAAATATATAATCTATCAAAGGGGAAAGGTTATTGTTCATTTTTAACGACTAGTAATGATAATTGTATTTGTATCACATTACAAATAGATGTAAGTGTTGTTGTTTTTCTTTAATATGCAAGTGTTACATTTTAAGGAATTAATATGAGAGGAATTGCTTCTGATTGAATTCTCTACCCTTGTCACATCCCATGTGACCTTACTTCCTATAATATTTTTGACCATTTTGTCATCATGCATTTTAAAAAAGAATAGTAAATTGATAAAACTATTATAAGATCTAAAATGTTATGTACGGTGTACTTGTGTGTTAATTGCATTGCATTTCTCATTGCACTTGACAACCCATGTCCATTGCTTTTCTTATGATGTAGTCTTCTTTGTGCTGTACATGAATTATGTTTCAGGACAAAAGTTATAAGCTCCAAGAGATACTAGGGAAATTGATAAGCTAATGGTACATGTACTTGTACATCTGTATTGAACAATAGCTTTGAAGAAAAAAATGGCACTCGTGACTATATATCATTCATTATATACCAAATCAGCTGATATTCCAGATTGTCTTTAACTTTGAAGTAAGCGGCTGTTCATTTTGCACCAATCCATCTGTTCTTTTTTAAAACAATTTTCCTTCAACTTTGGTCTTGGGAGTAAGAACTTTTAAGCCTTATGAAGTGTGATGATATTCAAGTTTTTAACTACTTTCTGTTAGTGTCCAACTCTGGATTTGCTCATTTTATGTATGTAGCAAGAGGTATTGAGACTGGGAGCTGGACAGACAGACTAGAATGATCACTTTCTACCAGAAACTTCCTCATTTGTTTCAAGTCCTTTGTTCCTTCTTATCAGTATCCCATCCACTCATTCTGGAAAGCAACAAAAATATTGCTGCGGAGATAATGAAACTGAAAGTAGGCAAGCAAGCATCCGAGGTTCTGCACCTCCGCTGGCTGATTTCTCGGCCAAGCGCTATCCTGTATATGTGCATCGTTCGAATCTACGAGTTCGAGAAGAACAAAGGACGACGCAGCTGTGAGATACAAACACGTTGTAGACCACCAATCCTATTGATACGCCCCAGTGATATGATATGAATTGCCTTTTATTCTTTTCAAATCACTCACAGGATGATGTTGAAGCCACGTAATTGGATACAATATTCATTGATCCAAAAGTCCAAAATATATTTTTGCTTAACTCTGCGATAGGTATTGTCATCAATTATGTTGAAAGAATATTATTACCAGTTAGTTGCTGCTACTACTACTACTATTAATATTACTACTACTACTATTACTACTACCACTGCTACTACTATTACTACTACCACTGCTACTACTACTACTACTACTACTACTACTACTACTACTACTACTACTACTACTACATGTACTACCACTACCCACTACTACTACTACTACTACTACTACTACTACTACTTTAATTTCTACTACTACTACTACTACTACTACTACTACTGCTGCTGCTGCTGCTGCTGCTGCTACTACTACTACTACTACTACTACTACTACTACTACTACTACTACTACTACTACTACTACTACTACTACTACTACTACTACTACTACTACTACTACTACTACTACTACTACTACTACTACTACTACTACTACTACTACTACTACTACTACTACTACTACTACTACTACTACTACTACTACTACTACTACTACTACTACTACTACCACCACCACCACTACTACGTCCACTACTACTACCACTACTGTTACTTCTACTACTACTACTACTACTACTACTACTACTACTACTACTACCACTACTACTTTAATTTCTACTACTACTACTACTACTACTATTACTACTACCACTACTACTACTACTACTACTACTACTACTACAACTACTACTACTACTACTACTACTACTACTACTACTACTACCACCACCACTACTACTACCACTAATACTACCACTACTGTTACTTCTACTACTACTACTACTACTTCTACTACTACTACTACTACTACTACTATTACTACTACTACTACTACTACTACCACCACCACTACTACTACCACTACTACTACCACTACTGTTACTTCTACTACTGATCCTGCTACTGCTACTAAATATAATGTCTTCATAATGTGCAATTCTGCCCTGATTGGGCTCTCAAAGCAAAACAAATGTAATTTACATACTTAAAAAGAAGCAGATAATTAAATGATTTACAACGACAGATTATTTAAAGAGCAAGCATGGGAATTATATACAAAGCACTTTAAATACTGTACACCAGTTGCAATTTGTACCAATTAGACATGATCTTCATTCATGAAATATTGATCACAAGTAGAATTATGTCCCTTTATTCTCAATTATATACCTCACTTAAGTAATCCAGCAATCTGATTGGTCGAAATTGCATTCATAAACTTTAACTGTTCCCGAAAATTCCCAGTAACCATGGTTAAAACAGTTCTAAAATCCCAATAACCATGGTTATTGGGAAAATAGGTCAGTCTCCGTGGTTACCCCATAGGTTTACATGTTAAAAAATGGTCTGAGCGATTGAGGATACCGTACGTGTGCGAAGAATTGGTCGGTAATTTCAATACAATTGAATCTCGATCGATCTTACCGACAATTTTATCTTGCATTGTTGACATGAAGACGAAAATAAACTTCCAAAAACAAAAAAACAACATCTGCCGATAAATCTTGATCCTAGTTCGTGCCAATATGCATTGCAAAAGTAAAAGAAGGGTCCGTTTAATGGAGCTTTTGCGAAGCATCCATCACGCGATTCCGTTTTCAATTCATTTTAATGTATATATCGGAGAAAACTGCCAAACATGCTAACAGTGCGCGATGGCCGAGTGGTCTACGGCGTTGTTTGTAGATACATCACTTAATGTACGCAAGAGTTCGAATCCCATCTTCGACCAAAAAAAAAAAAAAAAAAAAAAAATTTTTTAGTCTATTTTTTGTCGGCATATAAAAGTATTAATAACTGCTTTAATATTCGAGAAATAGTTTTTTTTATACGCCCTCGGGAAGGTTACAATTGGGCTATTTCTCTCAAAGCAGTCATTAATACTATAATATTACTTTTTTAAAGCTTCTACTAGGGTTTTCCAATTTAGAGTATGCCCTTTAATTTCATGCAATCTTGTCTCACAATAGTCTGTAGATCTATACAAAGCCAAAAGACATCATGAACAATAGAACGTTCGAATGGCACACTCTTTTTTTTCTGTTCAAAAGCCAGATTCCGGTATTGAATTTCTAGGATTGATACCTCCTTGATAAATTACTTGTTGTGGCAGAATCCCATCAGTTTTTAATATTTCATGGATGACATATCTAGTCTTTCAGTTTATAGATAATGCTTTTTGTGTTGATGAATCTCAAACCTCCCCCCCCCCCCCATATAAAAAAGGAAAGAGAAGAAAAAAACAAGAAAGAGAGAATGGAAATTTCCAGAGGAGAACTGTGTATTTGATAGGAAAAACAGATTCATCCAGGGGGACAGATAATTCCAACCTACATTTTATTGTCCTCATATTGGCCAGCAGTGTGTACTTATCACCTTCAATAATTTGTTTGTTCTCATGAACACTTCCTTTTCATTTAACAAATTCTCTTTCACAAATAGTATCATGCTGAATAATGAGGATACTATAAAGATGATCTTAGATGCTGCTTATAAGTATCGGCTTGCATGGTGATGTAGATATACAGAAGGATTGGAGAGCCCTGACAAAGGACACTCAAGAAAGAAAGATTACAGACAGTCCTTTTCAGGACTCCCCAATCCTCCCCCCCCCCCCCCCTCTCTCACAAGGTGCAACGTAAGCCTACTCTATATGATAATCTTGTCCACCCAGAGTAACTGGGGTCACTCACAGCAATTATTATTTCCCACAACTTTACCAGGTACCCATTTCATACACCTAGGTTGAGAGGAGCTAATGTGTATCATGTAAGACACCTTGTCTCAGGATGTATGTAAGCCCTGAGCAAGGGTTGAACCCAGGACCTTCTGTATGAGAGTCAACAGCCTTCACCAATATACCTTTACCAAAGCGGTTTGTTGGCTGAGAGACAATTTTCTATAACACCGAAAAATATAATTTTCATTTGTTTTTCAACATTTTCTTCCCAAAATACAGGTGGATAACATAGAGGAAGCAGTGAAGACGGTGAAAGAGAACAACATCAGACCTCTGGGAAAGAAGCCCCGTATCGGCGCCCATGGCAAACCGGTCATGTTCCTGCATCCCAAGGACTGCGGAGGAGTCCTCATAGAATTGGAGGAGCAGTAGAGACTGTCAACATCTTATGATGATGTGCCTCCCAAATCCAGGATTATCAAGAATGTGTTGCCTAGACCAGGAGGGCTGGAGACTCTCAATAAGGACCTTAAAAGGAGATCATCCCAGGAGACAGATGGCACAACAGATTCACAGTACAGGGACCCGCTTCACAAAGATCCTAAGTTGAACTCATCTCTAAGTTGGACTTCAAAATTTTGGAGAGCCATCTGTAGCCTTAAAATAAAATTTATTCGAAAGCAAAAATTCAAGTATTTTAGTATTTTCATAAATTTCACATCAAAGACATGAAATCTCCCAGGATAATAGAAAATATGAATGATTTGAATCAACATTTTATGCCTTTTAAAATAACTTTTACAAAATATTTTCAAGGATGCTCACGGCTTTCCATAATTGTTAAGTCCAACTTAGATTATAAGTTCAACTTAGGATCTTGGTGAACCACCCCCCAGGAGTCCGGCTCATCGTTCTCATCGCCTTTGGTCACCTGAAAACTGTGATGACTTTTCAGAAAGCGTATGAGACTGATATTGTCAGTCCCATGGGCTTTCCATCTCATGTGCTGTCGGTCCAGGGGCTGTAGCCCTTGAAGGATGACTTGGACTCTTCATGGACGGGTGATTCTACATTTGCTCTGGCAACAATTGCTTCAGGCTTTAATTCATCAACATAGGGTTAGGATTGTAGTTAGGTTTTTGGTAAGGTTAAGTTAGGGTTAGGAATCGTGTTGATCCAGGGTTGAAGTTAAGAATTGTATTAGTATAGGATGTAGATTGCAGAGTAATTGTCACCAGAGCATGTGTCGTTCAACCTTCAAGGGATGTCTTGGATGGTCGCATCTCTTGTGTTGTGTGATATGAAATTGAACATGAACAATAATTCTGAACTTCTGTAAGAAGCTGACAGTCCGTCCTGCAGAATAGGATATCATTTCACTCTTGCACAGTGACAAAGTTGTTACAAGATTCAGCACATACATGCATCATCTTTTGATTTTTATTAAACCTCAAGTTATTTCACAAAATACACAGAAAGAGCTAAACCAGTGCAAGTATTATGTGTCCCTGGCTGTACAAATGATTCTTCGTTGAATATGCAGATGTACATGTATAATACAATTATGTAAGAGAATTAAATACTAACGACTGTAATGTGCAAATCCAACCAAAGGTTTTCTTTGGAACCCAAACCATCTACATGTTTTAATATTACACTGGCTGTAGCTGTGCTTCCATATAGGGTACTTGAGCATTCAATGAATTTCTTTCTGGACACCATTTTCTACGCCTGGGTAAAGAGAGGCAAATTATAGAAATTGAATGACAATAAGCAGCTGCATCTGATATCCTAAATCAACTGATTCGGTGCCAGGCACCAACCTTCTTATTGGATTTTGATTTCAGCATTTGGTATAGGGTAGCAATTAAAGTCTGTTGTTGTAAATTGGCCATGTTTTCTGCTGCAGTATCTTTCATGCTTATACAGTCAAACCTGTCTTAGTGGCCACTGGCCAGTAAGGTCACCTGTTTATAGTGGTCACTCATATTGCCTCCCTCTAGAAGTAAATATGTGTTGAACCTGTTTTAAAAAGCCACCTGTCTACATCGGCCACTTTTTGTGTTTCCATTGGGTGGCCTTACTAGACAGGCTTGACTGTATTTAATTTCGACATGGCCCGTTCTGTTGAAACTAGAGAAAGCAGACAAATTCATTTAGCTATACAGACAGTGAGCAGAGCCAGCTGACTAATCATCAAGTTAATTTCATTTTCTTTTTCTCTGCCATATCATGTCATAATTTAAATTAATTCTTTTAAGTTAATGCTTCATGTATGTCATTCTTACTAACTATGACATATGAAGTGGATCTATAAAGAGATAAAGTACATTTGTTGACGTGCGATTGGAAAACATTGATTTTGTAGCATAAGAATGGATGTTTACTTTGAGGTATTGGAATCAGAATGAGAAGAAAAAAAACACCTTCAGTCTAGCTGAAAGTCACATAATTTGTACACAGAAATGGGAACAAGGGACATCTTTTCTATAATACGCTTCCATAGTTATATAAAAAGAATTTAGAAAATTCTCACAAATTATTTTTCATCTTTCTTATACTCATTCTTCTGTAAGACAGGAGCTGCACATTTGATTGCACAGTACACATATTCAGGTATTAGAGTCATAGTTCTATTTATTTATCCATTTTGCTATATATCATCCTGATGTTGAGTGAAGGTGGGCCATCTGTTTGCATGGACTTGTTTTCAATAAGTTGTGATGAATTAGTTATACAATTTTGGTCTTGTACCTTTTAAACAAAGGAGGATTCATAGGAATATACTGTTTGTTTGACAGGAAATAATGATACATTTGTTTTGGTGCATTTTTAATCTCACAGACAGGCTGAAAATTGGTTTTACAATGGGATAATGAGTGCAAACAGGTGGAATGTGGATGCTTTCCAAAGGACTATCAGATGAAGAAGAAAAGAAATATATATATATATGCTTATATTGATAGTACAATTGCAAAAGCGTCAAAGTGTTGTTTGAAATAAAGCTGTCTTAAATTTATTTTCTGTTATTGGTATGATGATGTCAAAGA
>JAVYIG010003255.1:0-95000 GCA_035222895.1 Strongylocentrotus droebachiensis | reverse complement strand
TGAGTTGATGAGATAGCCACCTGTCAGTGACCTCGCTTGGTGGTCTAATCTATTCCGGCCGAACTAGTACAGACGGCCTTTAAAACTAGATCGCCAAGATTTTCGGGAAATCACCCGAAGGCGATAATAACCTGTCCTTGTCCGTCATTTTTTTAATGCGAACAAGTACTATGACTCATTATGTAATCCGAACATGATTTCTATGGGACAGGGTATTGAAATTGCCCCTTGAATTGATTTCTCGAAAGTCTCTACGACCGTGTTCTTTGTTGGTCACATTTCCCATCCCATACTGCATTTGCCATGCACAGTCGTGTTGACGTTCAACTAGATTTTGGTAATTGAATCGGATAATGGGTAATCGGGCAATGAAAAAATAAAAAAAATTGGTCATGCGAAGGGGTCGCTAATTAAGTCACAAAAATGACCTCGCACCATTTCTCCGTGCTGCAAATTTGGCTTTCACAAACTGACCATTGCCGTACTGTTTGTCCTCGACCAAAGTTATTGCTTCTGATAGTTTGTTGTGAATAGTGCGCTTCGGGTCAGTGGGTTGATTGCTGAAAAAATAGTAATTTACTTTTTGTAATTAAAGAGAATCTACTGAAAGGAGCACGTATCATGTAGAGTACTCCGAGCATGCACGCCATATTGTGATTTTGCCAGTTGCCAGATATAGCCCCCACCCCCTCCCACTCCCCGGCAAACCAAATGAACCGAAGCAAGAACAACAAAAAACGAACAAACAAACAATAAAATAGAGCAAAACAAGGACAAAACAATACAAGACCTTACCAACAAAAATGACTTTGTGCACAACAAATTGTTTGTGTGCCCCATAAAAGATAATTCCGGATCCGCCATTGTTTGCTTCCGAATCTTGTTATTGATTGTAACAGATACAGATACTTTGGTTTTGTGGTTAGATTAGTGGGGGGAGGGGAGGGGGGCGGAGAGGGGAGAAATGGGATTAACGCTCTAGCAGTTGGACATCTCACTGACCTTTCTTGTTCTATAGCCGGTGACCGCAAGATTGGTCAGAAAATTATATGGATGAATATAATTATCCAGGTCAGGCTTAAAGTCATGCAGTTATCAATGCCATTCTCCTAATACTGAAGAAGAGGCAAAATGGCGTATCCAAAATGGGGCAAATTCGCTAAAAGCCCCTTTTGCAAACCCCCCAAAGCAGGTTTTTAAAAAGAAATTAAAAAGTTGTGTAACAATAGTAAACAGAAGCAGCCAGTCTGAAGGTTAAGCACGCCTCAGTTTGCAGGAACACCCCAGGAAGAACTCAGGAACTTGGAACTTGGAAATTGCAAGACTTATGGGGGAGGGTGCCCTTAGACCCCACTAGTGCTACCATGCATTACGTGGTTCCAAACTGTTTTATTTATCATATGCATCAGTTAGTGGATACGTTACTGTAAACAGCCTCTTTCATTTGAACCCATCCACCCTAACAAAATATATCTATAGGCCTAATTATATAATTTTGCAAATAGGGGGGGGGGGGGGGAGGCAGTGCCGTTCCTTGTACCAACACAATTTCTAAGTTCTCTTTTAAAAAAAATCTCTGGTAGATCCGTACCAGTCTTGTTTAAGCTTTAATTACACACCTTTTTTTTACCGGACAAAAAGAAAAAAAGATTTTGAAATTGTATGACAGTGATTCAAAAAGGGCAAACTTCATGAAATCCCTTTTGAGATCAAATTAAATTAAATAAACTCATATGTTTATTGCGATAATAATCTGCTGATTTATAATAGCTCTCATTTCTGCGTAGTGTGTTTACCAGGATACATTTCATTTGTCATTGAATAAGTTATATAAACATAACGTATGTTGCATTAATAGAGAAAAACATGTGATTTTGTGTACCCATAATATATTTGTTTACTAGTATGGATAATTGTTTAAGCTGCTAACAAATTCAGTTTTTGAAAGTTGAGCATTTATTGTTTGCTTCACTACTTTATCTGACTCTATTTTAATATTATACATTTGTTTTTTTAAGAACATACATGAGTAATATTCACTTCTCGAATCCTGACATAAAGATAATTATTTCAATGCTTTTCTTGGACTCTATTTCAGAGTATGCATCTTTCAACCTCCTATAAAAATACCTAATGCCATGTTCAACGGATTCCTATTCTTTATGCCTAATCTCATATTCAAACATTGTAGGGCGTGGTCCTTAAAAATTTGCATTTTCGTTTAATTCCACAAAAATGTCCACTCTTATTTATATATTTGAATAAGAAAAACACTGTACTGGGATTCACATGAGATTTTAGCATTAGATGGTAGTAGCATCGTACGGCACGGGACGGCATCGGGCAATATATCCGTGCTCTTTCTGCCTGTATATGACTACAGCTCTTGTGCACTTCCAATCATGTGTGTGGAATAGAGCATTCATTCATTACACCATGCAAGAGGCCATGGCTAAATTGAATAATACGGGATCCCATAAACTCACCAATGATGCATTTATTTTTCTTTCAGTTTTGAGGGGAGCAATTCTCTTTCTCTCTTCCTCTCTCTTCTTTTTACCCCTTCTCCGAACCAGCCCGCAGTAAATAAATTGATAGCATCCCATGCAAGCCCGAGCGAGCGCTGAGAGCCGAACGCCCCATGGCTCTCGCCTAATTGTCCAGGCGCATTGACCCTTGCCCAGCCGCGGCGGCGGCGGCGACGATGCAATACCATTTTCCTTTCGGTATCTACCAGAAGTAATTGTTATATTCCCCGCCATTTTCACCCTGCATTTTCCTCTTTTATGAGGCTGGATAAAGAATTAATAAAAATGAAATGACCCCTGGTGAGTTTATCGTATCATCTATACTCTTTGAAGTAAGCTGGCGTTAACGACCAACATTGAACGTGTCAGGTATTGTGGGAATTTTTTTCGGAGTCGTTGAAATAATGATTAATTTGCGCCTGGACCCCACTTTTATCTCACTATAGATGAACCGTTTATATTTGAATAGGTCTCATTACATTTCAAATCTAACGGCTTTGGTATAAATGGCGTATTCGGAAATAGTTCCTGGGGATACATAGATGACTATTTACCTAATTACTAATTTGTTGACTTTATATTCGTAGTGTAGATTAATTCGAGGACAATTAAACTAGATTGGCATTGGAGACAACCATTCATGAATTCACATATAATTGGGTCATTTTGAAAGAGAAAGGAAGAGGGAGAGAGAGACATGTATAGAGAGAGAGAGAGAGATGGGGGCGGGGTGAAAAAATGCTGATGAAGTTAATGCCATGCAGCTAATCTCGTTACAGAATAATATTTTGTAACGAATTTAACCTATTCAAACAAATTCATTCAATTCAAATTAAGATTCCCTTTTCTCCCCTAAAATTATTATAACAGGGAAGCTATAACTTGGGACCACGTTTAGTATTTTCAATATCATTTCATTTTCATTTAGCCTATTTTTTTTCATTTCCAACAAAATACAGATCAAAATAGATATTATGCAAAATCTATACACAACGTTATAACATTTAACATAGAGAAAAGCAGTAGAAAAATAATACCTTGTGCAAATAGAGATAATATACAAAGTGAAAATCTTGTTTTCTTTTTAGGAAAAAAATAGTATTCATTATTCTAAGAAATTTTAATTGTGAAACGGTCTTTTATATCAAAAGGTAGACCGCATTTCCTTCAGACAAATAATTAGCTTTCATGAACAAACAAAAAACGAAAGAAAAAAATTATGTATCAAGTCAAGCAGGATAAAATTATATTTTCTCCTCTGGATCTTACGTTCAAATAGTTGAAATAAAAATCATACTTTAAAGATACTGTGTCCCTTTTGCAGTCAACATCAAATTCTGTAGAACTTTGCAGGAATTATTAATATGTCATGTATGTCCTATCTGTGAAATTTAAACTTTATTGGTGTCCTAATATTCAAATTATGCAAGGAAACCTGTTTACTTTCTAGACTTCGCTGTCATACACTATTGAGTGCCTGACTGATTTTTTTCTCTCTGGTAATAACATACATAAATAAGCTGTAAAGGGTACATGCGCAATATTATTGTCTACATCAAGAACCCACTACTTGTAATGGCCAAAATTAAACTGATTTAAAAACGTACGACAATTCGGTACAAGGGTCTGAAAATCAGGCTATTACTAAATGGATTATCTTCTCTTTTCCTTTTTCTTGCACCAATAAAGCCCACAATACTTGTAACTAATTTGACCTTTTAATTTTCTAACAATTCGGTGATCGCCTCCAACATCACATGCCAGCTGGCACCCCCTCACCTATGCCGGAGTGACCTAGGTTAAAACCGAAAGTCTGAGAAATGCACCTCAAAGACTTGTAAGATGGCATTTTAAAAAGGGTGGGGGTGCGTGTGAAGTGCACATGTGCATAGAGAGGTGGTATTTTAACGCGCACGTATGTGCGAGTAAACACTCGCTAGGCTAGGCCATCTCTTTCCAAATTTTTAATTTATTGAATTTTCTCTCTCTAAAATAAAGAAAAAATATATATATAAGGTCTAAAAAGAAAATAAGCGGAAGGAAAGGGGATGGAAAGAGAAAGAATCCTAAAAATAGTCATTTATGACATGAAATTGTACATAATAATGTATATGTATAAATAATTCATAAAATAGTGTGTGGCAAAAATAGTCAACTGTGACTGATTGCCAAACAAAACCAAATCAAGAAGAAGAAGAAGAAGCAATAACTAAAGGCGATTCGACAACTAATGGTCGTTATTTTCACCACTTAAAGGGATCCGGTAACTTTGTCTTAGATTCTGAAACAAAATTCTGGATTTGGCTCATGATGCAATGATAATTATAAGCCTTTAGGTCAGTCAGGAACCCCATTACTTTTACAAGCCGATCGCCTGTCTGATAATCAAGATATTTATGATTGGAATTACACATTTTGAAAACCGTTCGCCTGACGGTTTTCATAACACTACAGTCTCTTGGGGAAAACGAGTATGGTAAAACCGGTCACTCAAAGATTTTTACTTTTTTGAGGCACTTCTTGGTCATTTTGAAGCTCGATTTTTTTTAGGGCTTCAATATTACACCATATCACAGACACTGATAACACGTAGGGCCGTGTATCTCAGATTTAACATTGTTAAACGATCCCTTTAAAGACATTTTCAAGCCCTTTCGTTTTGAGGGAAGTTCTGAATAAGTATTATCTTTCAAATGCTGTCGGAATTTAACCTTTTCATTTTTTGGCCTGCAAATGATTATGCACTGAACACAGAAATGAGTAGGTCTATATTGGGACGTACAAGTCACGTACAAGTCATGTGGCACGGCAGTTTGGTTCAAACTGTTCACCTATTTCTCATAATATTTCGAATTTCAAAGTATTTTGAAGAGCAACCTCTTTCAGGGACATTTCGTGGTGACATTCTTCCAAACATATATGTGAAGAACGAGAAAAATCACAATTATCTTCCACCTTTATCAAACTAAACCTCTTTAAATACACCATTCCACATAGAACTGATGCAGATCTTAGCATGCAGTGCATGAACTTTCAAGTTCATCGTCGGGAAGTGGTCTCAAACAAACGGACTTCCATTATCCGTTGTCTCCATTTTCCGTCTGAACTCGAACTAGGTATACCATCTGTTAAACTCTATCAAGATCAACAACTTAGATGACCTTTAACGTTTGCAGGCACGCGATAAAGTCGCCTAATTATCAAGACAAGTCCATACAAAAGCCTTCCTCCAAAATGTTTTTTGTTGAAAATGGATGAAAATGATATCATCGTGATCCTGTTACGAATGAATTTTATTTTTCCTATCTTAGAAAACATTCGACCTCATATAGCATATATCAATCTTAACGGGTAGGCGAGATTGTGTCAAACAACAATCTTGTCGTATCTGTATTTTCTAAGGTTGATCTGTTTTGTTGGTGGGGATAAACTCTGAATTCTCGGACCTGTTTTATTAAGAGTTGATTTTAATCAGGATTGATCGCAATATCCGGGATGGTTTATACATTTTTTGAAAACAAAGTTTTTAAATTTTATATCAGAATGTTGTGGTCAGAATGTAGTGATGTCATCCCTTCACAATTCACCACTGATATGAATGACAGAATGACCCAAAATCTCAATTTCTCTGAATTAATGGAATAGTAGACCTATCTTATGTGGGGGTGCACGAAAGAACATGTTATCCATGATATATGATCATAGAATTTAATGACATTTCTTGCATTCAACAAAGGATAATATGTGACGGGGTGAAATCATATTTAGAGACAGCGTTGCCGATTTGACTCAAAGATTTGAAGTATTTCATGAAAAATTATGGATTTTAAAAATCCAAAACTTTCTTATTTATTGTCCGATTTTTCTCAATTGTTCACTGATCTGTTCTTCTACTGTTCTCCTAATATTAAAACAAACTTATTATCAGGGTGGAATTCCCCTTTAAATATTACATATTTATACATTTCTACCATGTCTATACATCTTAACTTTAAATCCGTATCTCATTCAAATTACGACGCTAACGAATCTTTTTGTGATGTATGAATATCCATTAACAATCATGTATGATTAATGTCAACAACACGTGCATTCGTATTCATCAGTTTGACTGATTCATAAACATTTCAAAGTGGGCAAAGATTACCGTAAAGTTCTTATAATTATTGTTTCCATACCCCACTTTCTGGTTATTTTTAAAGAACAAACACGGATGTACGGTGATCATGATAATAACCTATTGATGAAGCTCTAAGACTTATTACTTTTCATAAAGTTAACTTTGAAACTCGTTGGAATGCAAGATGTTATTGTGGTTACAATGGTCATTGATTTTTATTCCCCCAAAAAAATCTATTCATGGTAGCAGAATGGTGTTGAAGGTCTTTGCGCTGCGGTACAAATATATTTATTCTGGGGAAAAAACAAGAAGAAATTAATATTGCATTCTTTAAAACGACGCGTTAATTACTCGTTTCAAAAATGTTAGGCATCTTTTATACAGCACGACTGTATATCGACATTTTACTGTACATTTAAAGGTACTATTTGCATGTAACTTTTTAAGATGCATTTTATAATACCAGCCCAAAATGTCATGAGAAATAAATAATAGTAACAGACCGACTTCCATCGAGACCGACAAAACAAAGAAATACACAAGGGAAGATGGGAGATTTCTCGTGGGCTATAATTATGTAGCCAAGAGTGGTGACAAAACCACGCGTTTATAAAGCGACATAGGAGTTGTAACTGACCATATTGTTAGCAATCGTATATGTTTTATGCAATCTATTACACAGTCTAAACAATTAAACTTTGAATAAAGAAAAAAAAAGAAGATACATCCAGGCCAGGCCAGTTAACAGTTCAAAGGTTAAGGATATAACTTGTTGATATATATACCAATACAAATCTGAATCAATTTCCAGTCTACAGCGCTTGCCCTCATCTCTCAAAACATGATTATTGTTTTTCTTCTACTTGGGGGTTGTAATATCAAAAGAGTATTTGCAACAATACAAGTTTATTCAACCAGCGACTCGTATTGTTCGTCACAAAAGACGCGTTCCATTGGTTTCGGGCACTGTCCTTTTGTGGTTCGTTTGGCGGTAAAAGGAATTGGCACAGAAATTATGAACCCATCCTTAAACCGGGGGGGGGGGTATAATGAGGATACACCCGCTCATTGCAATGGTATAGGCTAATGTCAATGAAGTACATGCGACAATTCGAGAGGCTAATGTTGTGCCGTGTACACACTGAACACGTACATGTATATATAATTTTAGAGGCACATTGCTATTAGGAAGTTGTGACAAGTATAATTTTCTATGAATTCATAATGTGCATTTTGGTTCTCTCGTGATAGGTATGGGAGTGTTTTGGCAGAAAGAAAGAAAAGGAAAGAAAAGGGGAAACGAGAAAAAGAAGAAGAAGCTGCAGGAGAAAAAGAGGGAGGAGGAGGAGGAGGAAGAAGAGGAGGAGGAGGAGGAGGAGGAGGAAGAGGAGGAGGAAGAGGAGGAGGAGGAGGAGGAGGAGGAGGAGGAGGAGGAGGAGGACTAGGAATAGAAGAAAGAGATTGTGATAAAGAAGAGTAAGAAGAAGGAGAAGAGGAAAAGAAGGAGGAGGACAAGGAGGGGAAGTTGGAAGAGGGAGAGAGCATGGAGATGATAATGACAGAGAAAGAGAGGAACAGACAAGAGAGAGAGAGAGGGGGTTGTGTGTGTGTGTGTGGGGGGGGGGGGGCGGCAGAGTAATATATCGACAGTGCAGAAGTAGTACCATATTAGCCCTCACTAAGTCGTTGTACACTTGAACTACATGTATTTATTGTCTGTTTGTTGCAGTACAAGTTGCCTTTTAGTTGTACTGCTATATAGTGGTATAAGTCCTCGCACTACATCGATACATTCAGCGAATATTTCTCCCATTCTTTTCTAGGATATTCCTAATTCAATCAGATATTTCTAGTAACTGTCATAACGTCTAAAACCTTGTACTTCCTCTTTCGTTATAATTGCCGTAACCTTGAATGTTCATAATATCACATATTGTATCATTCAAAGATCAACCTTTACTTCTGTTTACATTCCGATGCATGGTTGAAAACATATAACTTCATCGTCCCAATCATAAAAAATCACATAACACCTATATAGTGGTCTTCTAAAGTGTATGTGGACAATTATATGCTGTTCATATTTTGTAGCAATTAATAAGCCTCCTGCATCCATTTTCTTCGATTTAATACCTGAACGTTACTTCATAGAACTAAACTTCAGGAAACCGATTTGTATAGTTCTTGTTTTTATCATCAGTGAGATGTTAACATGCCTTTCACGCACTGTAAGTGCATTGTGGCGAAGCTGGCAACAAATGCTGACCACGTGACCGATTGCTGACCGGCGCCACCGTGGTCCACCGTCGTTTAGCATTCCTTTCAAGCTCAAAGCTCAAAGGCGGCAACGTTCCGGCAGATATTTGGAAAAACAGGCTCAGTTTGGACTGTCTTCTGCATTATTTACATTCTGCAATTCCAAACGATGGCCCGCGCTTTTACCTTACATTACGCTCTTAAAAGACAAAGTTTGCTATTCAACGCTTATAGACGTGGGCAAGTTCAAAATATGTCTTCCCATGCGTTAGCCGCCATATCTATGATTTTAGTACACACGCTAAAAGTAAAATGTTAAATCAAAGTTTAAAAGTTTTGAAGGGTGACGACATGTTGATATTGGTAGATCTACGCTGTTAACTTGCTGGATCCATCGGTTGGATTCAGCATGTTACTTGTTTGTCTTCCATTTTGAAAATATTGACTCCTTAAATCTCTTTTTAATTTGTTAATAGCTTTTAGAGTGTATTTGATTGTCGCATTGATTTGCAAACCCTGATTAAGCGTGGATTAAACCAAAATAGATTAAGTAAAATTATAGTTTTTATGTCGATTTATGTTCATAACACCGAAATAATATGTGGTAATCTATGAAACACCAAATTGTAACCGATGATTGA
Organism: Strongylocentrotus droebachiensis; assembly: GCA_035222895.1. Taxonomy (NCBI): domain Eukaryota; kingdom Metazoa; phylum Echinodermata; class Echinoidea; order Camarodonta; family Strongylocentrotidae; genus Strongylocentrotus; species Strongylocentrotus droebachiensis. Next base: position 85,455 of record JAVYIG010003255.1, on the reverse strand, counting down.
TATTGCAACCTTGAACATTATTAATCGAAATGTAGAGTTATAATTTTTTTTTTGGACAAAAGTCGAAATACTTCTTGGAATAATCTCTGTGGTTGTCTTCTAGGTAGTTTGCATAAATCAAATATATGATAAAATATTGCATTTGCTCCAGGTAATGTAACGCCTAATGATCCGGGTCTTTGCGAGTTATTGCAGAGAGTATACAACAAAAAGGGGCATGAATAATTATGATGTAGTATTGTACATGATATGAGAAGTGTGTAAAGAAAAGACCCAACGAACATAACCAAGGGAGTGAAGGGACTGAATGCCGCCCGCCCGGGGTATCATTAGAGGTGCATGTAAATTTCAATGCCGCCAATGAATTAATATGTGTGCTCTAGGATTAAACTAGCATTGAACCCTGTGTTATTATCTACATCCAGGGGGTCTGAAATGGCACTACGCGTGACTGGGGGCGTCGCTACAGGGAGGGAGGGGGTAGGGGCGGGGCACCCCTAGTCACGCGTAGTGCAATTTCAGCGGGTGAAGGTCATGGTTGTATTGGGCATGATTAAGAGGGCTTTTTTCAATTGGGGGTTGTTGCATTGTTTTCTTTGGGGTGGGGGGGGGGGGTGGTCTTATGTGGGAAAATTTGAAACCACATCACACCCCTTCATCAGAACACCCCAGCTACGCCCATGTGCCTCACACAGAGCTCGCAGTTGTTTCTCCTCCCCTTCTCAAGTCTACAGCTCAAATAGAGGAGAAAGAGAGGTGAAAAATATCAACTTAAATGGTCAGATACTGTGGTCCCGCCAAAAAAAAATCAACGCACGTGTTAAATCATTTGCAGTTGGTTTGCACATTTCCCGGAGTCGGGCGGAAGGACGGGGTGAAAAGGTCACCGAGAATCAATGAAATATCCAGATCCCTCTATTTGCTTTAAGTTCAAATAATATACATTTGGAATTGTGAGGAGTCGACGAGGCATTGTCATGTTTGCACAGGAAATAAAGAAGTATCGTTCCAGGGGAGCTTAATCTGTGGTACCAGCGAATCAGCCGCCGATTCATTGAGGGCAGATGGCGACATTTCTAGGCCATTTTTTTGCATGGGTTCGTTTGTTTGAGACTCTCGCCGACAGACGCAATTTTATCACGTTCTAAGTTTCGCAAACGTCCACTTCCACGTCCACATGGTGTAATAATCCCATTACACATCATTAATTTCATTTCAGTATACATTTCTTCATGTTTGGGGGATGATGGATCTACGCAAGGAACTGGAGAACATTTCCTCCCCCCCCCCTTTTTTTTTTTGGGGGGGGGGTATTTATAGCTGTATAGATATCCAGTTTTCAACGAAATTCATATGGCGGGCATGCAATACGACATCTTTCTGTTTTGCATTTGTATGTAGGCCTAGAAGTAGCCTATAATAAACGAGTTTTAAACAAACACATGGATAGAGCGAGATAACAAAATAATTTGAAGCATCTGATAATTTGATACAGAATAACAGAGAACATTGTTTGGACCTAATTTATTACAAACAACATTACAAATTATGTCTATGTGTGCGTACCTGTTTTGATTTTATAGTGAGTTGTTTGTGTTTGTTTGTTTGTCAAATTAAAAATTCTGGTTTTTATTCAATTATCTCAAGAATTTGGGTAATTCCAGTTGGTGAACGCCACGCCCAGCCAGGTACTGTGTGTCTGGTAGAACTTGATATCATGAAGTTTCCCTGGATTCCATATCATCACAGATTGTGTAAGTCATTTGTATGTAAATTTTATGGAAACAAATGGAGTTCCATATGATGTAATGTCATACACCGTGGTAGTATTTTGCACGTCAAGATTTTCTCTTTCCCTCTTTAATAAAGTGTTTCAGAGCTTTTGGTATAGATCGCTTTTGTCATCTTGCTGATGACTCCATCAGATCTGTAGAACTGTTTGTAAAGGGAGAACACCTGAGCAACCATAAATGACAGTGTCTTATAAGACTTTACAAAATATACAGTATATGGGCCTTCAAATGTTTTTCATCAAACGTATAAGAGAAGGTTTTAACAACTTCAATAACTTCATTAGTCAACACGTATAACCCTGTATATATTCATACGAAACATACGCCTAGACATTATATTTTTGTAACGGAATTCTCTTGACGAAATTATGTAATCTTTAAGCCTTCAGGTAAGTAATCAGTGCTTTACCTCCATGACATAGCTAATTTATTGACCCGCAGGTTACATTTATCATATTAATTTCCATGATTTATGCCATGAGGAATTGTATAATAAAGTACTATGTAATTCTGTGCCCATAAACATTTTTTTTTTCTTTTCTCAGATCTTCACAATGTTTAACAAGATGTTGCAATTGTTGTGAATAAAAAGAAGGAAATAAAGAAAAGGGGAAACAGGAAATACGCACTACTTTAGACTTGTGACATTGTACTGTAATACAGTATCTCTTTTTATAATGAATATCATAAAATGTCGTGAAAGTAATACGAAGACTCACGGGCTCCCTTTATTTGAATTAAAGAATGTCCACTCTTGTCTAAACATCCGTGAAAATGGTGAAAATGTTTTTTTTAAAATTTATATCAACGTAGAAAACATTTGAACGACACACGCAATGATTGATTATTAAATAAATATGATTACCTTACTAAGTATTTAAGTCATTGTCAACGTTTATTGTCCATACGATAATGAAATTCGTCTCGTTTGCATGCAATATACGCAAGTGATGTACATAAAGCTCCTACCACCAAACTTAAAACCAAAGCTTTACCAAAATTAAATTTTATAAGAACAAAACTTGTCCCTAACCTAAACAATGGAATTATTATGGACCGTCTCGTGTCTGACTAAATGTATGGAAGAGCTATTAAAGTCTAGTCGGTGCTCATCAAACGTAAGGATGGTTCCAACTCCTAATTCCCTTTCTTCACTGATCTTATAATATGCTACAACCTATGCATGTATGCGGTTGAGAGTTGAGACCCCTCCCCCCCCCCCACAGACACACCACCTTCACCAACCCCCCCCCCCCCTTCCTCCTCCCCCACCCCAATCCCTGTTGCAATTGCTGAAATACTGGGGATATTTTAACAACAGAGAAGCCGCTGTATGAGTGGACAAATGTCTGTTTTAGGGATTAGCCAAAACGCCAGAGTAGTTCATTGACTGGCTGACTGCCATTGCCATCTTAAAGTCAAGAGGTAGAACTCAATTTGGGAATTTATTAATAAAAAATGAAAGCTGATGCGCAGTACATGGAGACGAAGAAGCGAAATTTCACTCAGACATACATTGCCCTTCTGATAACGAAGAGAAAGATGATCATATTCAATAATTTATTTATCATGATATCATCATAATTATAGAGATATGAACGAGCCTGACGTTTTTTTTTAAATGTGTAATGCAAATGTCACAGTCATGACCATGATGACTACGATATGTAAAGTCTATATAACTCGTATTATTATTATTCAGTTATTATTATTATTACGATTATTGTTGATATTATCATTGTTATTATTAGTAGTAGTATAAGTTGTAATAGTGGTAGTAGCAGTAGAAGTAGTATTAGTAGTAGTAGTAGTAGTAGTAGTAATAGGAGAAGTAGTAGTAGTAATAGAAGTAGTAGTAGTAGTAGTAGTAGTAGTAGTAGTAGTAGGCCTAGTAGTAGTAGTAGTAGTAGTAGTAGTAGTAGTATGGTAGAAGAATATTTAACATAATATAAGCAGTATTCCTTATCATGATTTTTATTATTAACATTACTTTAAGCATTATAATTATGGGGTTTTTCGGTGGGAAAGGGTAAATGCCCTAAAGATTCCCTAGGATCGCCGCCGACCCGTGGGCGGGATGTGTTTTTTTTGCATCATTCCCCATTCGTCATCATAAGTCTTGTCCAAGCTCTTGGTAATTGCATTTAAATGACCAGTGTCCAGGCAAGAAGCAAAGCTCATCATTATCAAATTCAAAGTCGAATTCCCATAGATGGCATTTCCAAATTACCCCAAATCCATTTGCAAGATCCCGAAGATCACATTGACATTGCATTAAATAACACTATACACAACCATAAACAACTATTAAACAAATATTCATAACTCATCTGACCCACCTAATCTAAAAGAAGTCCAATGACTATTACATTTGATAGTCTAAATTTATTTGTGGATTCAAATTCTCCCGAGAGAGTTACATGACAAATTAGATGTCGGGAATTGCCTTATATATACGTGTATAGCACGATTTCCCGTGCCTCACTACTTGTAGGTTAAAACCAAATGGAAATGTACTGAATAAATATAATATTATACTTTTCAAGATGAAAAATTCATTTAAATCTTATTAACTTTATAATTTCATGTCTCACAGAATATTTATAATAATGATCACTGATCAATCCTTTTACTCCGATATTTAAAATCATAAGAAATGTGTCCTCAAAGCCTTACAAACTCTGCTTTTCTATAGGTTCCTGCACATTTCACAGTTTGTACTTTTGTCTGGGTTTCCTTTAAATTATATTAGTTGTCAAACAAATGTGATGACATGTAACTTTTTAGTCTGATTACCTTGTCAATTACTGTAATCATTTTTTTAAAATTATGAAACAATATGTCTTTTATGTATATTTTGTTATCTGTATTATATCTGCGTGTGAAATGTGAAACCAATAAACTCAAACTCAAACTCAAGCATTCTGATCCACAATGTCTTGACTGATTTTCTCAATCGACGACATTTAACATATTGCAGCCTAAGCTTAATCTACTGCCATTACATGAAAACCAATTGGAAAAAATCGTCACGCTGTTACACAAACTAAACATTTCCATAATTCCGCGAAAATAATGAAAAAGATTCTTTTCATTCAAGTATGGAAACAAACACCAATAACAAAAAAACAAAGGTGAGATCAAAGTCTAAAAATCTTTGCAAGTACATGTAAATCCTTTTTATTGGCACACTTATGACTGTCATTGTCATTTCATAGTTTATGATTATTCTGTAAACATGCTTTTCTTTCTCCCTTGATTAAAGTAATACTTTTTATTTAGGGATTTTGGGCAATTTCTTTTGAATCCTGCATTATATATCTTTTGTTGATAATGCGGAACAACTTCAACTTAACTACTTGAGGTCTTTCCCTAACGCCTTCCCCTTCCATTAAGTTTATTTTGAGTGAATTCCCGACTGCAAATGAACAGAGTTTTCATTGAAAAAATGTTTCGATATCTCCTTATTTACGGCAGAACTTAATTTGCACTTTTTTCCTGGATACCTGATCGTGTGGATGAGAATGGAATGGTATAAAAACTGAAATCTCCAAAAAGAAAGAAAGGTAGAAAAAAGACAGGAAAATACTCACCCCTAAATAAGAATTAAAAAGATTGTTTAAAGGTAAAGACCAGTAATGGTCATGCGATTGCATTGTGAAAGAAACGTTGTGGAATCGATCAGAAAAGGTTGATCATCTAGCATCTAGCATCTGCAAGGTTCTGGAATCATCAAAATGATAATAAATTTGGTCCATTCTTCGTAAAGTTACAAGCACTATACACAGAAAGGTGTAAATGGGACTGCCCTATATCTCTCACACGACCATGAGAGAAACAAATTTACCAAATATATGAATTAGTAGGCGGTTTCCCGGCAATTTTGTTATCATCATGTATTAGTCAAAACATATTCTTTCACATGATTGGTAATGAGAGCTTCCATTTCATTTTTTGAAATTGGGGCGTTACCAATACTGGTCTTTACCTTTAACTCTCTGTCATGTTCATTAGGTAATTATACCCTGTTCTGTTATTCTAATCACACGTATTTGTTCAGTGTATTTTACGTTATTCTCGATTACTTTGAAAGTGGACATAATAAATGTGATATCTGGAATGTGAACAAACATTACATTTATGAAGATAGATAAATTTCTAAGTTGATTAACAAATACAAAAAGTCACATATGACAAGATTTTATCACACTTACAAAACTCATTTGTAAGGTGACTGTATTTCAAGCACTTGCCTATCATATTAAATTACACATACCTTTCCTTTTCAAGCATGTGACCATCACAATACTGAATAACCCAATTAGATTGCTACCTTAGTAATTAACATTAGTAAGGCCTGGCCCATGACCCGCAATGGATTTCGATTATTGATTTCCAATTTGGATTACTTTCAAACATAATTTAATCGAAATATGTTGCAATAAGATACCAAACTACAATCTGTTTATACGCCTGCATATATTTGGCGGATAAAATGATGGAAGAGTCCATGCACAGAACAGCTTTATAACTCAAATTAACAGCATTTACAGAGGAGATCGACTTCTGAGAAAGATCAAAATTATTCGTGACATTTGTCATTCTTTTCTTATGTCAATGTAGAAGAACTTCATAGCAAATTGTCCACTAAAAAGCAGGACTTTTCAAATACCCTCATATTCAAAATATTGCAAGAAATAACAACAGTGTGCGGACCACCTTTCATACCACATGTTTGTGCAGTCCCATATGCTCATTTCTGTGTACAGTGCACGAGACTCTCAGCAAAACTTGGCCTTTTTTTCATTTCATTTTGATGATTCCTAAATCTCACCGTATACAAAAACTTAAATCCTACATGATCAACCTTTTTTTTCTCAATCACCTCCATTCAGACAGTTTCTTTCACAAATGTAATCACAAGACCAGCAACCAATTTTATCTTTAATGCGGTATGAAAAACCATACACTCCTCTGAAATAATTTGCTGTTTCCGGCTGCACTTCCCAGCCTCTGAAATATAAATTAGCCCTCTGAAGAAAAAAAAGGGACCGCATCCATTGGGGTGGATCATGGTGATGAGGTTTGACGCGGACCAGCGTACTGCAAGATGAATTATTTCTTTCGTGTGAGCGTGGCCATCAAATGAACAAAAAATTCAATTTCATTCCAAGCCCAACAAATTGCCCAGCCCTGGCTGCGTGGCTGTAATATTGATACCCGTTTTTTTTCTTCTAGATTTATTTACGACATTTTGTTGACGGTGTACTTTTCCTGTGCTGCTATATCTATATATTATCCTATGTATGATTCACCATTGTCACTAAGGTTTGCGAGGGTAATTCCATAGATAATGGTACTTGAGAGTATTTAATATTAAGTTCTTTTTAGTCGATGATTTGAAATGAAATACATGTATAATACTATCAACCGGGACATGGAAATCTGTATTCAAAAGATTCTTTTCTTCTTATCTGCAAGGGGTGCTTCATAATTTATTTACCAAAATAGAAGTATTGTTGCTTCACATCAGGGATGTATTATACACGTTATACATAACAATGACTGATTAGATCTTAAATTTCGGTATAAGAAAGAGTTTTCTGTACTATACACACTTGTCCTGACTAATTTAATGAAACCAGTTTTTACCGTCACAAATTGAGGTTAAATGCATTGCTTCTGATAGCGCCCAGGCCTGCAACTTGTACCGACATGACCGTGAGATTTAATTCAATTCAATTCAATTTATGTCTATGTCCAGCAAAACATTACAAATCAATCATAAATCATTTACCAAAAACAAAATGAATGAAAAATTATTGGAAACAGAGGGGTCCACTAAAAAGCAATGCTTGTACTATTATTGTGGATCCCTCAAATGAATGTTGGGAATAATGAATAATTAAATTAACAAATTCGAAACTACAAAAAGGAACTAGAAATAGGAAAGAATAGGAAAGATAAAAAGGGGGATAGTTGACAGAGGCAATGCCAACAGATACCGAACTGTAACCCCAACAAAACGACGCCAAAAGACGTACATGTACTCTGTAGCGGGTCAATTTGTCTGTATAACACATGATACTTATAGTGCATTATGTAGTAGGCTTTCATATTTTTCATGTTCTATGATTACATTACAAAGAAGGACTTATCAGGGTCAAGTATAGAGAAAAACAACAACTGCATCGTGAACATTTTATAGTGAATGATCCATCGCGCTGAATATCATGCCTTGAATTAAGTTTTGCTTTAAAAACTGTAACGTTGAATGGGATAATAGAAAATGGTTTATCTTATGAAGTGCACAATGATGGTCTAGTTATCATCTGAAAGCAGTATCTTATAACATTCTCATGTATATCAAGCAGTTATATTTAAATGTCATGATATGGACCCACATCTATAAGCCTATCTATTTCTGTTATGAAGTAAATATAATAAACTAAACTAATGTAAAGGAGAAAATTGACTCGCTATTATTCATTAAGTTTGGTTGATTAGAAATACATTTTTAATTATTTACAAAGTATTCGTATGGTTGGAACCTGAATATTTTTTACAATGGGGACATATATTTGAAAAGATTCGAACCAATTTAAACTCGTTTAAGTGATATATAAAACAAATTATTCACAATGTAAATACTTAAATTGCCATATAACAACAAAATATAGTTTAGATAGATTATTGGTTTATATTTTTGTTGGGTTATTTCGAGACCCAACTACGTTGATACATTTTGTCGTTTTAGTTTCATGTGTATTTTTTTTTAAATCCTATAATGAAAGCAATTCAAAACGTAATTTGTTATCGTCAATTGATCGTCAAACTAATAACAATATTATTACTGACATAAAAGTTTTACAGTTTTAAACATACTATATTGTGTAAGAGGAAGTCTGTAGTAATATATTCTTTGCCTGTAGTTGCTATAAATATACTTTTCTTATTTCATATGCAACATAACTATGCCTCACTTTATATGAGTTTTCAACCCTTTTCTAGTTTGAATTATAAAAGATGTATTCGCACGAAAAGTATTCCATGTAGTGATGAGATAATATGGCAGTTTCGTTATTTAACTTTTTATAACATTGTGTTTGTTTGAATGTAAGTTTGAATAACATAATAAATGAATAAAGTTCATAAGTGTCTGAAGAGGAAAATTTAATAAATACAATTTTTATATTCAGAGGAAAAAAGAACATAATTCCTTTAGTCAAAGTAGCCCATGTTTGTATGCAAAAGCTAATTCAACCCGCTGTAACATAATTTTGATCCGCCAGACCTTAATTTTGAGCATGCGCATAACCATTCATTATTGACCGCCATGTGACCCAAGCAAGAGGAATAAAGAAGAGCTTGGTTTCGCGGTAATTCAATGAGGATCAACATTCTCAACTAAAATACAAAGTCATGGCCGACTCATCATATCTCTCTCATACGCACCTAGAACATTAGTTTGTATTTGAAATACAATCCAGGGCTTATACAGTGAAGTGGGAAAGAATGCCAGTTCAATGTCGGCATAGTAGAACCATAAACGCCATTATGATGGAAGGACTTTGTGCGGAAGGGTTGAAGCAGCCCCTGAAAGGAAGAAATGCCTGGATTCATAGATGGAGAGATTATTTTGAAATGGTTTTGAAATGGTATTTATAGTACTAACAATTATATTCATTTAACAGCCCTGGGGCTGAACTTAATAAGAACTTCAGATACGCATAGTGTATAAAGAGCTAGATCTTTGCGATGAAATGTGAATGTAATACGTGAATAATATTTGAATGTAACTATGCACGAAGGTGAACAAAAATAGCGTCAGTAGTAAATCGTATCTGGTTTGAAGAAAAAAACAAAAATAATAATAAACTACTGATAATGACGTTGATGAGGAGGAAAAAACAAAAATAAAGAACTTCTTAGAAACCATCAACAATTCGGGAGAGTGAGCATCGTCACTATCTACATGTAAAATGAAGCTGCCGCGTTATGTGTGTAATTTCCCTTCAATCCTGATTTGCTTTTAACCATGCAAACTCTTGGCCGATTTGTTACAGAGTGAAATGATTTAAGACAACAGGCATAATCTCTGCATGCCTGATTTATCAATGGTAGAACGAACATTTACTTGTCATCTACGAGTTCATATCGTCAAATGGGATTGCATAGCCCCAACCAGTGAAATGTAAGGAGGCAGATTTATGTGTATAGGACTGAAAAGCGCGGCTTGCCCATCTGAAAAGTAAAAACAAGACAGTTAATTTTCTGTGCAGAATACAGTCCCAACAGCTTGAAATTTCTCGATTTTGGAATGTTTTATGCCAAACGATTCCTGTAAAATGCTGAAAGAGATAATTACCTCTCTGTTTTTTCCTCATTATTCAATTGCAAACACAAAGGTACCATAATACTTCATAAGATATCCTTATAAAAGAAGTGTTTCAACCAGCGTTTTAGTTTCATTTCAGGGGCCATTACAAAATGTAAAGTATTTGGAACCTCAAGAAAGCAACGAAAAAGAAACCAAAAGAACGAATATTGAAAGAAGAAAGAATAAAGAATCAGTAGAAATATCTGTTTAAATATTGAAACTGTTTTTTAAGTTGATTTTTAGCACTTAAAAATATAGAAGGGTTGGATTAATGCTAAAAGTTACTCGAAAAATTGAATTGAGAAATAATCCCCCTCCCCTAAACAAAAACAAAACAAAATTTGCCTTACTTAGGATACATTGGCTGTATCGAAACAGAGCACCATGTCCTAACTAGGGATGAGCAATTTGACTTACCCTGCTGTGGTTTGACCTCTTCAATAGGTCACGTGAGGAGTCACGTGGTGACTTCATGATGACCCGCCACGCGAAGCATTGCAGCGTGTATAGATGCATGTATAGATGCATCCTACCAGACAATAAGGCGTGAGCGAAATGGCGCCAAAAAGCATGGGAGGGATGCCCCGAGTGTATAGAGAGTGCCTCCGAACACTCGATTAGATCACACTTTCCAATGTGACCCCGTGGAAAGTGTGTTTTGCATATTTATGGTCATTAATGACGTGCATGACAGTGCTTCAGTCATTACCAAAATTATTCCAGCTACAAATACTTGTCGTGTATTTGGGTTTAGTCTGGCATTGTCGGTACTTCATGCATCTGCAGTAAAACGACGGATATAATACAATAAACGAATTTTCTATCATTTTATTCTGCTATTGTTAAAGCAATAATTACTGTCATATACACTATCTTTGTATTTAAAAAAATGAAAAGGATACCAGCAGCGAGTTATATTATTATCAATAATGTGGCCTCTTCAAACAGATTATGAAACGAGTTATTAGGATACGCCCAAAATATCTTCCTTTTTGTAACGCAAGACAGTCCTCCAAAAGACGATTAATGTAATTTGTTGGGTATTTTATTTTATACTTTAGGTAAAAGAATCTCTACCCATGGTGATTGCATTGACCCTCCCACCATCCGGGTCACTGGGCAACCTCCCGTCCGGGAGGCTCTGGTATGCATCGGATGGTATTCGGTTGACATAGCTTCATAATCATGCATTCACGGCCATTATTACGGTTTATCTCCGCCAGAGATACGGGGGATGAACCCCCTGACTGCCGGCAGCATCACCAGCTAGCCATTGATTGGAAAGGAAAATAAAATGTATTGCTATCATAACACTTGGTGCTAAATATGTTTCGTTTTCTCCTCCCTGTAAATCATTAAATTGTATATTTTCCTTCTCCAATTCAATAAAATGATGTTGTATTTGTCTTCCTCTTTTGAACGTGAATATTATCTTTTCCAACAGAACTCTCAAACTATTATGCTCCAGTTTTACTGGTCGCAAACCCGGTCACCAATGAAATTCTACCCTTTACACAGGCTTCACCAAGACCTGAAATAACAATTAACAAGGAAATGAACAAACAAATGGCCTGTTAATATATTTACCACATGTATTAAGAAAATTAAAGAGGGTGTTGAACTTGTAAAGTGAAAAATAATTTACGGAGCTTTCCCATCTTTGTCATGCACATGGTGAAGAATATCGTGTTTTCCCTCTTGAAATCCATGCCCTCATATCCAAAAGATGACTAGACATTTTCCAAGCCAAATTTCTGAACAAACTTCCATGCCACATGTTTTTGTAGTCCCATATAACCACATTCGTGATATTTGTGTGCATTTTCTTACCATTTTTGTGCCATCATTTCAGCAAGCTTTTCCAATTTATTTCCAATACTTGTTCTCCCTATGAATCTAAAAAAAACTCATGATACACATTTCATCGTGCATTACAATTTCGACCACTAAGGAAAAGTTCAAGAGATTTGTTTTCCTTCTCACTTTTCAATCACACGTGATCAGCACTCAAAACTATTTTCAAGGCTGGTCACTTGATCATGCATATTCCAAGGTTTTGCAATAATGGAATGGTACACATGTACGAACAAAGAGAGTCTGTACAGTTCAACAGATATCACAAAGATCAGTGTTCCCGCCAAAATATCAACTTTGTCGTTTTTTTCTTCAAGCGATTTGATCCGGAATTTCCTTATTGCTTCCACATGTAATTTTACACAATGAGTTTGATAAACATAATCATTCAGAATTAACAGCAAATGATAATTATCATCAGCTTTCTTAAATAAAAAATTAAGTAATTACATAATAAGTATTTGGAATATAGAATTACTTAATTATACTTTTCATTACGAATATAGGCCCTAAGCATTCTTCATTTTACGTAAAACTGAGTTTGTATCTCCTGTTTCCTATACGATTTCAACAACATAAAACCCGCAAATAGTTTACACGAAGCTTTGATTTGCAAATAGTTTAAACAGACAAGTTTAGTGTAGTTTACTTACATTTTATTGGCTTTATTTATATTACTGTCATCATCAATAACTAATCATATATATATACATATATACGTATATATATATATATATATATTATATTTACCAACAATTCCATCTCTATAAATGACCAACTAGTTACCCGCAAATATTTTACACGAAGCTTTGATTTGCAAATAGTTTAAACAGACAAGTTTAGTGTAGTTTACTTACATTTTATTGGCTTTATTAATATTACTGTCATCATCAATAACTAATCATATATACATATATATATATATATATATATATATATATATTATATTTACCAACAATTCCATCTCTATAAATGACCAACTAGTTACCAGTAAAAAAAACTCCTCGACATGATATAGCACATGGCATATAACAGAGCTAGTATGGTATATCGGTAGTAAAAAAAGGTTCACATATTTATTATGAAATTTAAAACAATATGTAAGAGTTAAATGAATACTATTGCAATAAAATATATGGCTCAAATTAACATGGAAATGCAAAGCAGAAAGCACTAAGATTTACCGATCACCTGTATGTATAAAAAGAAAAATCAATTGATAACATTCATTGAAAAATTCTACATCAATACTCTTTTATCATTAACACCTGAAGCAAACACATTATAACATTGAATACATCTCATCATGTTATACAGGACATCTGAAGTATAAAAAAAAAAAAAAAAAGGGAAACTATTTTCTCACTTTTTAATTATATATAGCTCTACACAATTTCACTTGTTTGTTTGAATAATATTAAGATAATATAAATGAACCTTGACACGAGTTTGACTAATAATTGCCAGTTCACTGCCTGCACCTTCGAAAATAAAAAATATGTGATTACATGTAGAAAAAAAGATAATTGAAATATTACGACGGGTAATTCAAGTAAGTGGACACCCGTGTCCATTTTACCGTTTACAAAAAAAAACAATTAGTGAAGCTATTTTCATCATTTTTTTTTTTTTTTTTTTTTTTTTTTGGGGGGGGGGGGGGGTATTCATTGATTTTTATTTCTTAAAACTCCAATTCTTTTTCATGCATATCACAGAAGCAAAATATTTTACATAATCCCTACTAACTGCTTATACAAACTGAACATAGTTATACAAAAACATTTAATCATTTGATACGCGAACATAATTAAAACATTACAATATTCCTAATTTTCAGAAAAAGGCATGTGACTGGAATAAAGCACAATCGCATTACATGAGAATATTACCTTACGACAAATTTCTTCCATGACCAGAAAGAAAAGTAGGCATTGCTTTTTTCAGAATAAGAAAGGAATAGTTAATTACCAAGTACCAACTTTCATCGATTTATTGTAAGATTTAAGAACAAAGGAAGAGGAAAAACAAACAAACAAGATACATGCAATAAATAACATCTTTGAACATCAGGGAGACGCGATGGCTCAGTGGAAGCGAAGTGGTCTCGTAACCGGGAGGGCCCAGGTTCAAAACCAAGGCGAATCGCTGTCGCCCTTTGGTAAGGCATTAATCCTCATTACCAAGTCCCTTTGAGAGGACCTAAAGCCGTCGATCCCCTGGTTGCTTACTTACAAACATAAACATGCTTTTTTAGCAGTCAGGTAAAACAAAACAAAACAAATAAACACATGGGCTCGCTAGAGAGATTGTAGAAGAAAATCGATGAAATGTATGGCTTTGTTTTGGTAAATTCAATCTGATAAATGAAATACAAGACAAGATGAGTAAAAGTTGTATTTTAAATCACTTAAAAAGGACACTCTACAACTTAAGATTTGAAATCAACATTAACAGGGGATGAGGAGTGACTTTTTTTCAAATTGGTAGACCAATTTGACACTTTTAAAATGCTGGATGCGACCTAAAGATGGTGGAAAAGCAATGTAAATTGTGGGATATAACATTTTGAATTGCACTCACTAGATCATCATAAATGGAGTAGTAATTTCAAATACTTGAATACTATATATTTGAGTATTTCCTGTTTTTATCAAATTGTTGTACATGCATTTCACTTTTGCTGTACATTAATTTTTCTGTGTATATTGTTTGTTTTAATTTCTACTTATGGTCCCGTCTTATAGTTAACATGTCATAACATGCTTATGTAATTTCAATCATTCAATAACGAAATGTTATCCATGTGTTGATTCTAATTTGATCTGTGATTATCTAAAGAGCTGGGAGCTTTAATTAAAAGCTTATTCACATGTAAATTCTAGTGTGAAGTCGCCTTATTTCTTCTTTGCATACATATCACTACATCAGAAACAAATCTATCGTCAGACAGGTAAACTACAAAACCTAGAGCTGATATAGAATATAGATGGGAATCAATTTCTATTAGTAAATGACCCACCTTAACATCAACGGTAGCAAAATATTCACTTACCAGTCTACACCTGTCCATGATCCATCAATCGATTTGTAATCCATTCGTGTTGAGAAGGGAAGCTCCTTGTTTCACAAGGGACCTTTGACCTCGAGTATGGAGGGGATTCCCCCGGAGTATCTCCAGGGGCGACATGTGACAACAGGCACTTATCTTTGGTAACCTAGCTTTATGATGCATTGACATCACTCATACAGCTAGATAACCAAAGAGAAAAGCAGAGTCAGTATGAAGTAAGTTGTCCGAAGATCCTTTCCACGATGCAAGACACTGCTAGAAAGGTTCCAACTTAAAACGTGTATCTTGGTTCCATCTCCTCTTGTATCGACTTGTCTTAACCTTCTTAAAACTTTGTATTCCGTTGTCAAGCTTTCAATGTCTTCCTGTTCATCCTTCGTACTTCCATACATTGCAAAATAGGTATTCCTACCAAAATGAACATAACCACGTTTTCCCCTAATTTAAACTAAAGATCGAAAGACTAGTCACCATTGAATGATGTTTTGCCATGCATAGTTAGAGTGCCGTGGATTCGACAGAAACAAAACAGTTTGAAGATAATGAGATACAATCGTGATAATATGCCATGTAATTGGGAAGCATAAAAACCCTGACGATAATTAAAGTTTAAACTAGTGAACATAATTGTGACAAAAGGCTTTTACTACTTCTTCAAGCTCCCCACGCCTACAAGTAAATAAGAGAATCCTGCGATTCAACTGCTCAAATTTAAGACCATGCATTTTACTACAAGTTAAGTAGAATTATGATTCAAATCAACTGTTACAGGTAAATATTCCTTAAGGATGTGATACAAGAACTTTCAAATCATGATTCAATTATTTTTAAGCTTGCAAGTTACATAAAGCAATGCGGATTTTCTCCATGTGCTCCAAACTATAGCACGTGTCTATACATTCATCACAATCAATTCGATACAGTTTACAATAAGACACAAAATAGACCAAAATCTAAAATATTCGGCTTGTTGAAAACAGCATAACATAAACTTGAAACGCTTTTACCTTTCCACGTGTGTGTTTCCGTTTCTTGTGTGATACATACCCTCATTGCAGTCACACAAATAATAGACAGGCATCAATGACCAAAGTAAAATCCGATCCCCAGCTGCGATTTATTTTATGAATGCAATTACTTCCCTTATTGAATTACACTGCTTCCTCCTTGGTGCATACACCATGCACATGGTGTGTAAATGATACCTTCCAAGTTTATTTCTTCGACTGTACAGAAGAACGAGAATAATATGTACTGGCAATTACAGTCCTCTTTGAAGCCAGAATGACGGTTACCCATATCCTTTAACACAGAGACAACGCCCTCCTGGCTCTGAACAGACGATTTTTTTTTGATGATGTAATGCGTTGTGAGATAAGGAGAGATGAATTAAATACCAGCAAAGAAAAGAATGAATCGGAATTTATACGATGAATAAATGAATAACAATTTCCGACGGAAATGCCTATATCATGGCGTTACAAAAGCAAAAACATAATTTATACATTACCTTGATTTGTGGTAAGCCTATAGGCCTAATAAAGAGCTGAGTTTTGAAGAGAAACTGGAATAACGTATTTGAATAATATTTGGTCATAAATTATTAAAATTAATTCGAAAATATAATTGCAAACGTGATTACGAAATACTGTATTGCTGAAGGTGACCTGTGTTGAAGTACACTTACACGTAAGTGTACACGTGGGGCAAGGTTATTTAATATAATCTTGAAAGACCATATGGTTTCGTATTTCATTGCTTAGTACAGGCAGCTGTAATAAGACATAAATCATTTTATTTTAGCAGGTACCATCCATTTAAGACTTAATGCAAATGTAATGAAATATATGAAAAATATACTTTTTATCCTACCGAGAACTAATGTGCTTTAAGTTCCTGAAAACCAATTTAAACTGATGACTACCACCACCTTGAGATACATATGGTGTTCAGATGGGTAGGACTCGGTTTCGTTTTGAATTGCTATTAGTGTGTGTACCATGATTCATACTGAATCACAATTACAGTCAGGTTCAATCTAGGGCCAAGCTTTCTTTCAACCATTTTTTCTAGCATTATCGTGTTTTAGTTAAAGCTACCCAGGTAAGCATGATACATTCTACTTCATTACAAATCCAACATTATGTTCATCAGCTTCTTATGTTTTCATCGTTAATTCATTAATTTCACCAAAACTCGACATTTACAAATGTATATTAGAAAGTACTTATACCGGTACAAGAACCTTCAAAGGCAAATCTTGTCAACAGTGATCCCTGGCATAATGATCTCAAGAAAGTAATATTTCAAAAGATGAAACAAAACAAGAAAGACATTAATAATATATTGTAATTGGTCACTCAATCTCCGAACAGGCGAATAAAATCATCACACACACGCACGCACACACACGTTCATCCGTACAAGTTATAGGTGAAAAGCCTATTCTACGGACATACGTTTGCATGTGCATAAACGAATTTTCATACTCTTAATTTAGGTTTACTACATATCGTCTTTATCGAATAACCATACTCCCGAACAAATACAATAGGGAGTATATCATTGATAAACAATTTACATGCACTACACCGTATATCCTTCTCCCCAATGGGTAATGTACGTATATTTTTGCGCACGATGTAATGAAAATGGCGCCACGCGGCTACGTATTTTGGCGGGAACTCACGATTGCGCGGGTAGCAAGATTCGGTCAGCATACGTTTCCCGACCCCCGGGGGTACAAACATGATTCGAGATTAATGAAAGTAATATACAGACATAATGAGCGCCGTTGTTCATCCCCATACATAACTTACAGAAGTTCTATTGGTATATCAACAACAAGGTGGAGGTCGGTATGACCCCATGGAAGAACAGACGAATTTCGGAAAGGAAGTGAAATGGGTTATACATGCTGATTTAAAAGAGAAAAAAGTACAGAAGTAAATAAAACAAACTAATAAGCAAGCAGAACGATGCATTTGACATAGCCTACTAAATATGAAACACAGATGCGTCACGATATCCATAAAGCTAAAGTTTGTTTGTGTTTTATATAGAGTGTATATAATACATACAAAAAAAAAAACTGAAGTTGCAGAAGATATGAAAGACCCTGACTTTTGACTTTTGAGTAAGGAAAATAGCTTGGAGAGTTCACTTTTTTCAACGAGGAACTACTCACATCAGAAAAACACCCATCCTATGAAATAACTTATTGAATAATACCATCATATCAACCAGAAACAAACACACCCACATACACACACACACACACACACACACACACACACTCTCTCTCTCTCTGTTATATGTATATGAATACATGTGGCGCTTGCAACTATATCTATAAAAAAATCCCATAGTAAATAAAACGTTCTCCATTTTTTTCCTTTATTGCTCTGAATATCGAAGCCGTCTTCTCGGTCACTGGAAGTCAATCACTCAGTCAAATGCTTAAGGATGTTGACATTAAAGCATGTCTCTCAAATCTTGGCAAAGTGTCAATAAACACATTCTGTCAAGGGGCTGAAATTTAGGATCGGTAATATGAAGCACATCGCATGCGATGTGTAATTTTGTTGTTAGGAAATGATAATGATTGTAATAATAATCAAAATAACGATAGTGATGTTGTTTTTGTAAATAGGGGCGATTAATTTTGTCAATATTCAGGCTTTACTCGCCACCAAAAATGTTCATTTCATATTGTAGGCCTTAAAACGTTCATTGAACCTATGATAGCAATACTTACAATTTGTTTACATACTTACATCGTGTATGTATAGCTGTCAAAACATTCTAAAAAGACTACATTCTACTTGAACTATGAACATTTGATATTAACTATAGTCCCAACATTTTCTTTATGTTTGGGAAAACACATTGATATTAATAATGAAATGATCTATTAAAATAAACATAATGTGCAGCTATTTCTATATTATGATTTGTACTATCATAACTTATGACAACTACTTAATAGGCCTTATCACACATTGAAACAGTGAACACATAATACCATGTGGATGGAGCTGAAACAAATCGGAAGGATAATGATAAATAACAAATATTGTATATTAGTATATACTAAAAACTAGTCTATCATGCATTGTTTCTATATACACATCCTTCATAGCCTCTAAATCGCCGTTTAAATCACACCAAATCGATCGCGTTTAACCATCACACTCTGCCTTTAAAATAAAATATTAGGGGGACAAGTGCTTTAAGTGCCACTTCCGAAAAGTCGGCATTCTTGGTCGTGAAAAGCTGGTAATCTGAGCCAGACTAAGGGTCACGTGCGCACGCGTCGCATCGTAAATCTTGCCAAAAATTGTATTTTTTTCACAGATATGCAAACATTGGTTTTGGATAATCGTAGGTGTATATAGGAAAGTGATCCCGTAAGTCGTTTAAAGAAGGACAGGGAGTTGACGAGGGGGTGGAAAGGAGGGCAGGTGTGGTGGGGGAGAACTAGAGAAAACAGTGTTCGTACTATTAAAGAGAGATGAAATAAACTAAATTGGATGAAAATATTGAAATGAACATGGGGAAATATTAAAACGGAATTTGCGTATCATACTGACTGCCATGATGATAACAGAACCTCCGTTTATCATCATTCTTCCCGATAGTTATAATGGCAATATTCTGGGGTTAAACGGCACTTTGAAAAACACATGAAAGATGTTCTATTAATGGGATGAAGGCTTGACCGTACAAAATACCTGCGCATCCTCCACTTCCTGGTGAGCATTCCAGCAGTCGCTATTTTCTAGGCGCGAATAATGCTGGGAAGACCATCGGGTAGGCCTACCCATTGGTAATATAGGTGGGGAGAAGAAAATAATGTAGACAAAAATAGAGACTTGATTGTCATAATTCTCTCAATGAAAACTTTGTTTTTAACAAATTTAACGAGAGCATGATAAAAATATCTTTACGAGAGACCTTTTTATAACAGTGGAGAATGCTCATATATATATATATATATATATATGACTTTGACAAACCTGTGAATATAAACATTGATAAATATATCTATTGTACATTTCCTTCAATAATTGGACTTGTGGCGGAATTGATTTTACCTACAAATATAAATCTGCAACCGAACGGACTTAACTGAGCGAGTCCATAACCACACGGAAGACAGTGAAGCACTTCAATGTATGGTCCCAATTACTGACCCTCATTTCTCTAAAATCGGTAAAAATTCTCCCATTTCTACTTGCAAATAATAGGGAGATTTATTTCATGCCGAATAGTTCTCGTAAATCTATTATGTAGCTGAGTTAGAAATGGGTTCTTTATAAAGAAAATCTCATTCAATATACTCAAAACTGTCCAAATTTCAAAACATCTTTTGTCCAAGGCAAATGAACGGCAATGACCCGACCAAATTATTCTCTCTCTCTCTCTCTCTATCTCTATTTCTCTATCGGTTTCAACCTCGCTCCTTATCCACTGAGAACAAATCTCTACCAGTCATATAATACCCAAATCAGTCTCATGACTTTCAAAATCGCTGACCTAAATTCTTTGAGTCTGCATTTGGAAGTTGGTTTGTTCTTTTGTCAGTCTGTGGCCTCAGAACGATTTTCTTCAGAACAGAGCCTGGGTGTTTTTTCCTGTCTTGTAAAAGGCAATCTTCAAAAGATGTAATCCTTTCAATAAATCAGTAAGGAAGCACGGCTGTTGAAGGCTTTACATCATTGGTACAAAATACTACTCCCCAATGTCGGGCCTCTTCTCTTTTCATTCATCTTTTAATAGTGAACTCTTCTATTTTGCATGTGTTGTGACAGGCTTTTTTTCTTTTTCTTACGGAACAGTTCACCGTGAAATTCTGCGACGAAGCATGGACAATTCGCACCGTGGCATTTTTCGATCGCCTCTCTTTCCACACCGCAGAATTGTCCCCCAGCTAGCTGTTTCTGCAATACAAATTTTTGGCGCCCTTTTACCCCTAAACCTTTATGCCGTCCCACACATCGTACACACGTCCACATGAACGCACAGGCACACGCACATCCAAACACACACACACGCACACAGCGCTGTGTGCTGTGTTGTATTAGTCCGATACGCAGTATTGCCTGCGATAGGCGGCCATTTTGATTTGCTTTCTCCTTCTGCTAGATGGGTCCCAGCGTGATGTAAAATGCATTTTACCATCTATATTTAGCTGAGCCTGGCCATGTGATGGATCCGACTAAAGTAGATGTCATTTGGGCAATATTGCCAGAAACTGCACGAGGCCTTATAACCGTGAAGACAAATCGACAAGCAGCTTAATGAATTGTGACTCAGGATGGACAGCCGTGCACAGATAACCCTTTTCTAAATGTTAGCTATTCCTATCTTACATCAGCTATCCTTACCCAGTAACGTCATACAAAGAACAATTCAAACACTTGACATCACATAATTTACAGATTACATAACAATATAAATATTCCAAATGTCCGAAGTCGACATACATGAATCTCCAAAAACACGTTACGAAAGTATACATCTGAAAATCTATTTCAACATAGATGTCAAATCAAATTAGGCGCCATGCCTACGATGTTTAACTAATCAGGACTCAATAAATATCTTACATTTAGATATACGATTACGTGAGTGTAATTCATAGCTTATATGAATGTTTTTGAAGAAGAAAAAAATATGCTTTTGAAGAACAAAAACACAATTAAAAAAAAATAGGCGCCTGTTAAACAAATAAAATGAAATAAAAAAGAATCAAAGACATGTGCCATTTATAATTTTGAAGAAAAAAAATCTCAAAGTACCTTATCGATATGTCTATTGTAATCCTTCGTTTACAATTCATTTCAGTTTTTATTGGTAGGCCAACAAATGGGCCTACATAAAGAAAACGATATATACCAGGCGGATCATTAAGGACCTTTTTTACATTTCTGATGTCTGGTCTGGTTTCTGGTCCAAAATGCTAATTGTCTACAATGTCAGGAATACTCGATACAGGATAGTATAAAGGAAGTTGTATTTCGAACAAATTCAGTCAAATTTTATTCGAACGTTACGCTAAGAAAACTCCAAAATATTATATCAGATTACAATCATTTCGATGCAATTAATATAAAGGAACAATTTTACATTCCACCCTCAACGTGTTTCTTTCTTTTTTTCTCCATGAAATTATGAATGGTGAAATGTATTTCCCTTCGATATGTGGCTTCTATAGAACTACATGCAATATGTGAATAAAAGTATACTAACTTGTCATGAGTTACTTTAAAAAATAGTAACTTCATGTAGATGTAAATAATTATAAATGTGATACACCCGATGTGTATCATTAATCAAAGTAAACGTTTGTTGTCATGTCATTGATAAAATAATTTTGCAAAGTGTAACAACAAAATCATTGATGTTTCTGCAATTCAATTGGGTATAGCATGCATGTAGACTAATACATGTATATCTATCTGGAAATGACCTCGTTGTGTTCAAAACACCAACCCAGACAGGTCAAGACCATGCCTCATTTTCAATAAATGGGGCTGATCAAAATGCCAGCAGGGTTCTAATTAAAAGAAAAGCTTTTGTGACCTGGGTCATACCGAAAATGGAGTCACTCGTTCACTTGATTTCTGACAACTAAAGGACCTTTTAAGATCAGGTCAGAAAAGACAGAAATAGTTACAATTTCAACTTCTGCCCAGGCCTACCCATGTGATTAGACAATAGCACAACTTTGATATAGTCTATGGAATGAGTTACACGGTTCTTCTTAATCAAATGGCAATCTAATTCAAGAAATTGTGCGTTATTAGTAAATCAAAATGAAATGGAATAAACGTGCTGTATAGCCACGCCCAATCAATATTAATTAACCAAGGCCTAAAGTACTAACGTGAATACAGAGAAGGTACTCATAAATGTACTGGCATATCCTATGAACAATCTACTGTAATACGAACCGTTCGATCCGAGTTACATTCAAGATTATAGTTTCTGCTGGAAAGATGGAGTTTTACAAACTACACCTCAGTGTTGAATCAGAGGTCTAAATAAGGCAGGCAATCGGCCCGAGTTCGCGTGACTTGGAATAAAACCGCAGAACGCCAACCGACACACATCTGCACTTGCAATTCGGCGTCGGAAAAAGTCATCAGAATTTCGAAAATTAACACTGTGACGTTGGAGAAGCGAAGTCAGTGAGAAACCGGGAAACAATATGTACGGTAAGAAGAATGAAAGAATTGTGAGCTGATGAAGGGAATGTGAGAAATTATGACGAACAGAAGGGAGAAGGGTGGAGTAACCCAAGCATACCCGAGCGAGGGAATGGCGGCGGGGAGACACTGGCCGAAACTATAGGGGTACGACCACACACAGCAAGTCCGCGACCCTTTGGTTTGGGACTGTCTGCAGTTACAAACACGCCATGATGGTTGTGGAAATATTGTGGTATTATATTACCTGATAAGTAGCAGTGAAATGATTGACCTTAATCTTGACTTCTCAGACCGTCTTTGACGCTATTAAGAAAAGGAACAATAACCCACGATTTAATACACGTCTCCTATGCAAGGACGATTGGGTCTGACAGATGAATTTAAGTGTGATTTGGTGTAGGGTTTCGAAAAGTGTGTCGGAGATATTTATCTCTACGATAATTTTGGCTAGTATAAGCTCTGATTGCCAGAACGGAAGAGGTAGCGGTGGTGAGGATGGTTCGAGGGTGGTTGGTTGTATGAAATATCACACAGGGGCTGTCTTTGGCTAGCCAAGATGCGGTCAGGGGGTAATGAAATTAAGCCAACTAATCTTCACAGGGAAAGTGAAAGTGTGTTAGCGATAAACGAAATAAAGCTTAGTTTTTTTATGAATAAAATGAAAGCAAAAAGACAAAAAAAAAACCCGTCTCAATCGGGTGTAATACCTAACACTGTTGTTGATGAATAAAATAATAACATCCCATCCTCGTATGGCGCACTTCATTGTGCTTCTAAAGAGCCTTGAAAAAAGTATTATCTGGCTATGGCTTAACTACCCTGGCAAGGCGCTGTGGCATATTCAAGGAATGTCCTCCTACCAGTACCTATTTAAACTCACCTGGGTCGAGTGTGGCGCCAAAATACACTATTGATGAACCCCTAACCTCGTGATCTACAGTTCGGTGCCTCATCCACTAGACCACGGCATCCCTTTAACAAAGTCTTCGTTCATCACTTGGCGGGTTGAAGTTACAGCACGGGTATAGACTTAACATGTCCTTCACTCACCTATGATCTAAAGTGAACACAATCCTTTATTATCTGATCATCTTTCAGTAAAGTCGGATCGCTGAGGCAAAATATTCACCATGTTTCCTACACCACTAGTACCTCCCATCCCTGAACATGTTTACAACTCCCTGCTCGCCATTCAACATTTCGATGTGTACTTTGTCCCATGGTCACGTGACTTGTCTTCTATTTTGTAAAAATACACTCACATCGAGTTTACGCAAGAAAGACCTTCAATAGACGTTTCACATGTTGGAGTTCGATTGCAATCATGAGCAAAGCTCATGACATTGAATTGATACACAATGCATTTCTGCCATTAATGCTGCCTCAAAGCGTAGACGGTTCGTCTAGATCGCTTCTCAATTACACCTTGGTGTAATCAGAGTGTGTTATAATCATAAAGATGTTATTTGTGAAGATACATTATATCATCTCCACAATAACACAAGAATATCATACAATTACCATAATTTAAATCTACCTTTCATTTTACACGTGCTAGCAGCGCAAAACAAACAATGGCGCCTTTATAATGCAATGAGGAGCACAAGTCATCGTAGAGAATTATCCCTACGTACGTCTAAATCCCTCCCAATTCCTTGTTGTTTCAAAAGTTTTTTTGCTATAACTGGCGAGATTTTCCAATATCGGCTCTGAAAATATGAAAAGGTATGCCCATTTCAAAAGATGTGTAACACTTAACGACGCTAACGACTGTTAACATTGCCAAATGATTATATTTAGGCAAAATTAATGTTAATGAGTTGTAATTAGGCAGTGCAGCTACATAATTCAAAAAGCTATAATCCGTTACAAAATAAATGAACTAAGAAGGCTACAAACTCCCCGAAATTAGACACTTGCAGTTGACGAATGTAAAAAC
Organism: Strongylocentrotus droebachiensis; assembly: GCA_035222895.1. Lineage (NCBI taxonomy): Eukaryota > Metazoa > Echinodermata > Echinoidea > Camarodonta > Strongylocentrotidae > Strongylocentrotus > Strongylocentrotus droebachiensis. The sequence goes on along the minus strand of JAVYIG010003255.1, from coordinate 60,203 downwards.
AGGCAAAACATCAGACCAAGCTTCCAATATTTTACTCAAGTGTAAAAAAGTTTAAATAGTATACCATCACATTTAATGGAATAGTTGCCTAAATCACTTACATTACATCTGGAAAAAAAAGAAAGTTCTCTCGTTTTGTTTCACTTGATTTAGGCAATTAGCATTTAGATTACTATAAAAAGTTTAAGATTGGAAATAATAGGGGCTCTCAAAAAACACAAACCTTCTTTAATAGGCCTAAAGCTAAATATGGTCAAAAACGGAAATATTGTACATGACTTTTATTAGCCAGACGATATACAGAAACAGATAAAGGTGTGTGTTCAACAATTGAAACAGTCCTACACCAGATCTCAATAAAATAGTACATGTTTATATCATCAAGCTATATAAAGGTATATATAGTCAAGAAGATTCTAGGTGAACTCGCTTATAATCTCCTTGATATAGTATAGGTAATACAGGAGTACATGTATCACCACGCTACATGAGTATAGATCATAGCTATATATCGTTCTGATTATGAGGAAGAAAACAAAATGATATCATCACGGTACATAGCTATATATAGTTACGGTTATGAGAAAGAAGGTTGACCCAAGCGGAAGGACCTACTGCGCATACTTTCACCCCAGGTCACGCCCCTCCTACCATCTCGGGGGTATAATGTAACCCCGTCTCGTCTTGACCTTGTCTCAGTTTGTAACTCAACCAGTCAAAGTGCATCGGTGGGGGTTAAGCCCTGGCTTCCAACAAGCCTTAAAATATATTTCCTGTTTCGACTTTTTCCCCTCATTCTTTCTCACATTAAAGGCAGTTCGAATCTTGAGTATGCGACGTCTCTCTTGCATTAGTCTATTGCTTTCCTTTTCTGTCCTTCTTTCGACAACGCATAGGCACATAACTTATATAGTGATATTCGCTATATACGCAAATATTAATAATAATGGTAATAACACACAATAATAATACTAAAGAGGTGAATTTTCAACGCGCCTTATACTATCTTTCTATATAGGCGCCATTATTTTCAACATTACTATTATCATTATCATTATTATTATGTTATAAATCGGGCAGGATTCTTGCTAGACTTTTATGTTACGGTATCATTCTAAGACTATTGCCGGATAGGGGGCTCTGCAATATCTCATAATGGGATAATTATATTTAAAAAAATAGGAGTAGTTTAAGGTAGCCCCTTCCCCCCGTGGATCCCTCATACATGTCGAGCCGCAGATTACTGATTATGTACATAGGAGAGCCAATTATTATAAAATCATTTTAAATACATAAATAAATTTAGAGGAGACTAAAGTTGAAATAAAATGTGTATGATGATTCTCTTTAGAGAAAGAATTTAATTTAGTAGTTTTCAATAGTCGTCATTTCGTCACAGTGCAAAAATTATAAAGATCATTTTCAAAAGGACACTTTTGTCCTTTGAATTATATTGCATTCAGTTGATTTAAAGATTTAACAAAAAGCTATTGCATTCACGTATTGTTGTATGTAGAGAAACATCACACCAATGCTTCAACCTATTCATGGCGCATTTTCTTTCACTGGGCGCGAACCCAGTTGGTTATTCGTCAATCCCGTTATCACAAAATATACATTCATGTCATAAATCTAGAACAAATCGAGCACAAAACACAAAAGAGGTTATTCTTCTAAGACTCTGTAAATACGGAGGGCGTGTCCTTTAAACAACGGTGGTTAGGAAAAAAAACGAACGACAATGAGGAAATATCGAAAGTGGAATAAGGTTACGATCTGGGGTTGTAGGTTACACGAAAGCTAACGTGTGACCCCAGCTGCTGCCACCGATCCACTGGCGCCTGTTCAGTGGGACGATCCCGGCAGAAAAAATACCAGGTTTCCGTCGCTCCTTACAAAAATGGTTAGTGTTTACGGGGCATTGCTACAACATTAAAGAAAAGCCCATGCATGCATTTTGCTTGCAAGTGTATAATTTCTATACAGAGCCAATGGGGAAAGTACGTATGAAGTTGTAAAAACTAAAATAGTATGAGATGTGTCCCTTACACAAGGAAGGAAATGGAAAATTGAAGCTGTTGTTTTCAATCAAATTTTACTGTCTATTTTCCCGCTTCCTTCTACGAATCACCCATGACCTTCGGTAGTTTTTAAAAGTGTTCATGTCGGAAATTAAAGGGAAGATGTCATACAGTCCCAAATTAATAATTCGTCGCTGTTTTCACGAAGTGACGGTAGTGAAAAAAAATTGCATTCACTTTACGTTACGATTTTCCTCACTACCGTCACTTCGTGAAAACAAGGACGAATTCGTTGTCCAGAATGAATGGTATAAATTCATCTAAGTCGAATTTTCGAGTTGATTTTATCATATTTCCTTTTAATAATAATGATGTTACCTCAACTAATTTCAGCCAGAAATTCGAGTACTGTTTTACTTCTATTTAGTGTGATTATTAAATTTGTGTTTCTAAAGCTCTTTACCTGTATTAAAGTGTGAATTTGACTTGTATAGATAATGTACTTATACATTTTCTTTTTCGTTTTAATGATCCTATTTTATGACTGTTTTTTACATTGTAAACATTGTGTGATTAGAAACAACTAACATTCCCCTTATATTATTACATATTTTTACTTAAATAATATCTTCAATATATGAATAGTATTATAATAATATTTAATCGTCACCGGGATAGCGATTTTTCCTTGAAGGTGTTTATTAGATTAGAGCAACATCTTCCATTCTAAATGTAGATATTATCTAGATGTTTGACACTTCAAAATGAGTAATTTTCATCCAAATCAAAGACTTTTATTCGTCTATGTGTCATCATCTATGTGATAGCAAAAAATAGTGATGTCATCTAAGAAAGAAGACTAATTCGATTGTGTAGACGTATGGCATTCATAATCTTCTGCCGAGAATGTTCATCTTTATTTTAATACACCATCGTTAACATCATTAATGACGTCACAATGAAGACATCATCGAACTACATCCAAATAGTCATGTGTTAGCCTACATTGTATCATGCATGCTTCTTTGTGCATTCAGTAAATCTAAAGGAAATGCAATGAAACGTGAAAAAAAGCAGAAGTGCTTCAAGAATATAAAAACCAAAAGAGCAAAAGATAATACTTTTTTCTAAAATACTTTCCAACGGGATAAAAATGACTATATTATATCCTATCATGTTTAGAGTCGGCTTACTATACGGAATCTGGCAAACTAGATAATCAACCTATTCAATGTCAGTGCATACATGCGTTGTGACTTGTTGGTACTGAGTCTATAGCCCGGGTGATAGTATATATGCTATCATATGTCCACACGCCACAGGCAAGACAAACAACACTCCGCCCGAAGAATGACAAGTTAATACATTATTTCCGTCTTGTGGCCAAATCCGACTTCATTTTTTTTTTTGCATTCATAAATAATTTCAGCTTTAATTTACATGAACCGTGGTGGGTAAGTGAGTATTTACGACGTGCTTAACCATGTGCTGTAAACGCGCGCCATGCAACGCCAAAACGAAATTCGTTGTGACCTCAGATTTAGGAAATGTAAATATGACTAGAAAGTATACAGAAGGAATTCACCATTCTTTCCTTTCTTTATATGTTTGTTTAACCGATATTTTGTAACTTACTGCTCCTCGAGGCATTGTATCGAATTCTTCTCAAATATAAATAGAGCTGCAGAAATTGCTTACTGAACGAATATTAGAAAAATGATGAACATTGCGATGGTTCGTAAAGGAAGTGGGACTGAGGCCCACTAAGTATAGTATTTGAAAAAGGTCTCGATTTAACGGCAGCGCGTCATACATTTTCCCCTCATTTTTCCCCAAATAAATTACATCTTACATCTTTCTTTTCGAAAAGACCCAACATATTAATGAGATCATAATGACAGTGGGAAACCTGTTATATCGTTTATTTGGCGAGAAAGGTGATTTCGTTCCGTTTCGTGATGATTCTAGCAGTCATCAATACAGCTGCTATGAAATTAAGATATTCACAAACGCATCTTTATTGGCAATATTCCATATCTCTGCATGCTGCATGCCTGTCACTAAAGCATTCGTCTATTTTGAAGTCATCTTTTATCTACTTTGTAAGACCAAGGAGGTACCTCGTTGATAAAACGAAGTATTAGGATTAGTGTAATCTGGAGGGGGTTGGGCAGTATCAACGCATAATGATCATTATTTAAATATTGCTACGCAGAATGAATAGAATGCTCGAAATATCATGCAAACACTTTTGATTTTTGGATCCAGACACTATAATAATATACAGCATCCTTTGTGATGGATAATAACAGATGAAAGGCAGTACCTACACACCAGTCGTACTGTATATGTAACATTTTGTATGTGTCAAACGTTATTAATATCTATAATCGTTATCTAATTTAAATATGATAAAGAAAATATTACAATTTTAGTTTACAGTTTTAATAGTGAATATATAGCCGAAGTCCTCTCTTTTTACATTCCTACGTTAGGCCTAATTTGTAAATCATCTTACGACAAACAAATACGGTCATTTCATGATAGACCTAATAAATTACCAACGTCAGGAGAACTAATTCTGAAGGGTAATCTTAGTTTAAAGAATACCATCAATTTAGTAACAGTAACATTACAACGGTCAAGCGTATACGGAAGAGGTTATGTATAATGATTCCGAAGTGTAATTCAACACAAAGCCATGCAGACAATCCTCTGGCCATTTTGCCGCGATTTGTTGATGAGTGAGGAGAAACGATTGTCTATTTTTGGCGCGTAATCAATGGATGAATTTCGACGATATGTGACGATGGCGATTTTAAAAGCGCTTTAAAGATATGATCGTTCTTACCTCTCACCATGGCAAAGTCAAGCGACATTTTGGGTGAATGCATACTTGGATTTTCGAGGGATGTTGATGATGATGTTTTTTCTCACGTGGCATGCCTGTCTTGGGGCTTGGGTGCGTGTGAACCGAAGGGGGCCTGGCCCTCGGGGACGTCCAGCTTTCAACGCCGAAGCCAGCAGACTCAATGCCCAAGTACGATCGCACAACTTCATTCGATCATCTGTCCTCGTACGTAACCTCGTCGGATCCCTAGCTAAAAAATAATGGCGTAACATCATGTGTTATTCCTAGCAATTGATCACACTCGTCTTGATCTCAGAAGGTCGTTTTTAACCATGTTAAAGCGCATCTTTTTCGATGAAGGATAACATATTACAGGGCAGTACTTGAGTGTCGAAAGCATGATACCTCAGTTCACTGCAGTCTCACTAAACATCTGGTGCCAATCTGTTAGAACCGCATGGTGTCTGTTACCTGAAAAACAGAACGAATACCGCCACATGAAAGAAAATGGAAATGGCATAATGAAATCCATGGGTTAGAAATGATCCTAATCGTATCAAGTCTTGAGCATGGAGATTTGTTAACGAATCAAACAGTATGAATGTGACTTTCAGAAAGGATAAACGTAAGTGGTCGAATCCTGGTCAGGAGTCGGAAAAGTACGACCTGTCCACTCGCGATCTCGGCACTCAAATGACACGAGATAACGCGCGGGGCGCTCTAATATTTTAATACTGGAATCATATTATAGCCAAAAACTCCGGGAGCGCCTTCATATTGCACGGTTGAAGGCTGGCAGTGAACTGCCCTTGCGCCCAAAATTACCATGCCCCAAAGGGAGTGACGGGTTGTCGCGGTTATCCGATCACGTCTAAATATACACGCTGTGGTTGTTTCTTCTATTATTCATGTAGGCCTATGTGGTAGTCTTTTACAGTCAACCGTTTGTAGTTTGACTCTCACAACTCATCCACAACCCCCCCCCCCCGTTCCGTCTCTCTCTTCTTGGCTCTCTCTTTCTTTCTGTCTGTCTATGTCCTTTTACCCCTCTGTCTCTGGATCTAGAAGCCTTATACTCCTGCTCGAAACTAGCTTTTTGTTATTCCATAATCAAATATGCTTCAGTTTAACCCCTCCCATTTATATACAGGGGCGGATCTAGCTTTTTGCTAAGGGGGGGGGTTTGACCAAAATAATGACGATGCGGAGCATCGTCCACGAGCCGCGAAGCGGCGAGCCGATTTTTTGGGGGGTGTTTATTTGAACCCCGTAAGTGATGTTTTCCTGGCATCTATTAACACAATGGAGACCATAAAAAGCAGTGCATGATAACGTCTTTTTAAATCAAGTAACAGTTTAATACATAGTTATATCCAGAGTTATCATGTGTTTGGTTAAGTTACCAGATGAGTTGAATATCTTCTCACAATATTTGCACTTGAAAGGGTTTCTCTCCAGCGTGCGTTCTTTTTTCTTTCTTTTTTTCTTTCTTTTTTTTCCTTTTTTTTTTTTTTTTTTTTTTTTGGGGCCGCCCAAGGGGGGGGGGGTTGCAACCCCCCCAACCCCCCCCCCTGGATCCGCCACTGATATATGTACTACTTTTACATTTTCCCCATTCTGTTGGCCTTTCCCTTTTATTTTCCACTCTCTCACTCCTTCAATCTTCACTTTTATTCCCCCTCTCTTGCCATCTTTTTCATGGTATCGAAAAAGGTAGGCCTACTCAACAAAAGAAAGGGCAGCCACAGACAGAGGGAATTACATGAAACACAGAGAGAGAAAAACATGTGTTGTTCCTCTGACTGGGACGGGAAGTTACAATGGGAGTTCATGGCCGTCCACGGCCGACTCTGGCCGCGCCGAGGACCCCTAGCGTCCGATTGCACGCTCGGAGGACGGACGTGGAATATTTCCTCCCTGTGAGCGTACTTTATGACCGAGTTAATAATAACTGCTCCCATGTGTATGATACATCCGTCCCCGTCTCAAGCAATTTAGGGAGTTTTGTTTTACTACATTTGATTACTGGTCAGTGATCCTGAAAGAGTGAGCGATTGCCAAGTACAGGTTAAACACTTGAGTTGAATACTAGAGGTAGTAAAAATGAGGCACAATAAAGTGCGACCTCTTTGGTTTTATGTTGTTCGAGATTTATGTAAAAACTTCACATTAAGCCCTTGCTCCCCACACGAAAACTGCTTATGGAATTGATTGCTGTTAATGAAATTATGTATAGACTTTAGGTATTCTCTCTGTTTCTGATAACAAAACTTCTACTAACATTTCTCAGGTATTTACTAAATTTCATTTATATATTCAGTAAGCCTATTTTGTACGAATACTACATTAATGAATCGCACACAAACAGCAAACAGAAGATTGTAAGTCATGATAAATATCTCATTAAAATACGCCTAAACATATATTTACACGCTGTTGCCCACAAAGTTGGGGGAATTAATCAAAATTAATAAAATGTCTTAACGTTGTCATCCGTCATCAGATTTTCCTAAAACTTTAGAAAATGCTGTTTTCGGAGTTTTTCCTCATTTCATTGCCTTTCCCAAAGCCAAGCTGGACTTCCTCATTCATGAAAAATATTTGGTGTCACATCGACTTTCATGTGAAAAACAAGTATGACATTTCAATCGTTAAATGCTTACCTTATTTCAAAAAAATGTTTAGGTCTGGTAAACCTGCAAATTAATATGCGAACGTTCGGATTCTTTTTTTACAATTCATACTTACAAGAATGTCATGCAGCAATATTACCAGAAACCAGAAGTATCCGTCTACTACAGATATGTTTAGAAGTATTCAAAGCCTTTGGTCAAAATTTGTTGCTATATGTTTTTTGTATATAATTCAAACGTCCTACAGCTGTTTGTCGTTCCTCTGTGATTTTCAGTGAGACCGGGTCAATTTGTTATAATTGTGATGATTCAAAAACCTCAACAAGTACAATAGTATGTACGTCCTTCATAATCAATCTTTTATCCGATAGTCTAGAAGGAAAGTTTGCTTTGCAATGAAGCTGGTAGTGATATACTAACCATACTTTTGTATCCTTCCTTTAACGTGGTTGGTTATCTCACATCCTCCTCCTCCTCCTCCTCACCTGGTAACTCCCTGTGAAGAAGGGGAATTTTGAAGTCCAAAGCGTCAGACCAACTGTACAGTGGAATGCAAGGCCAAAGGCCATTGGACCCCTTTCCTTTCTCCCTCTCTGACTTGCCCTCTCTCGCTCCGTCGAATTCGTCACCTGTGATGTCGGAACGATTCTGCGGGTTCGTATTACTACTAGGAGGGGAATAAACAGAGAAACACTGCATTATTTGAAAGAAAGAATATCAAAATATAAATTTAGATTCAGCAATCTAAGCAATCTAAAATTTGCAATACAAAATGCAATTGAATACACATCTTTAATATTTCAATTGCTTCATGTAATTTTAAGATATAATTCTGATGTTAAACACTGTGCTCCCATCAAATATTTCAAACATGACATCATTAGCTTCCAGACTACCATCTTGTATTATATTTTTTATGAAGAAAAAACCAAACTGAATTGAACTTAACTGCATTCGATATATATATGAAATACTACGTGTTAAAGGTAGGCGTTACTACTGCAGCTAGAAGGGATTAGACCACACAGCGAGCCAGCGAGGTCACTGTGACAGGTGGCTATCTCATTAACTCAGCTCGCATTTAACATAAGAAAAAGAGGATCATGGGGGACCAACAGGCACCGATTTGGGAAGTTTTCTATATAGAGGGAGCAAGTAGCTACAAGTAGGACAGTGTGCCTTTAGAACGAAACAAATCTATAAATAACATCTACAAAAGTTTAAAACTCGAGATTTATTATTAGAAATTGAAATGGAAACATTTACACTATCTAGGTACACAAGTTTCATAAAGATTCAGATCATTCAAATTCAATTCAATTCAGAGTAACGTTTTCTTCCACTCCTTTTTTCACATTTAAAATACTCATGTAATAAATGTGTACATGAATAAAACTTAAGAGCATATTAGCACTTATAACACAAGGAAGAAGGCGATTGCATAAAGCATAAATTGCTTGTGTCGGATAATAAGCGTTATTATTCATTAGAGGCATTCATTTCATCAACTTGTTTGTTTCCCACACAAAAATTCCCATAACCTAAATCTGAGCTATAGTGGTAACAATATTGTCTAAATATTTACTTAATGGTAACGCATGGAGAGTAACCATATTTTAGTTAATGTTCATGTTCAGAGAAATGGTAATTTTTTTCAATAATTCTCGCTCGATGTAATTTCAATGGGAAGAGTAAATATTAGGCTATGTTATGTTTCCAAAGATTTCCTAACCCCATGTGCTTATTGCACCATCAAGGTTGGACATCTCTGAAGTCAAATTAGAGTATATTCAAATTTGAACAGGTTAACCACAAAAATCCATCGATGCCAAAATGTCTCTTTTTATTAGGTCTTTTTTCCTAGGAAAACGCGAAAATTCTATTGCCAAATGACTAATATTATATCTAGACCTCTATGCCAACGTGAACCGTAAAAATATAGATATCTTGTTTTTTATGAGTCACTAAAAACGATTGGTTTTCAAACGGTCAGGCAATTACCATGCAATATAGATGACCATGCGTCATGTTATTAATACACACTGCAGCTCAGTCTATACATTGGCGGATTTAAGGGGCGTAAATGCCGTTGGCCTTTAAAACCCTGAAGTTGAATTCCTTCATGGGCAAATAGAAAATGTGTCCGTTCCTTTCATTTTCGTACCCATTTATCTATTCAATATCTAATTCTTCATTTATTTACTTGATATTCATGTTTTGGTTATTTTATTCATACATTCACTTGTTAATATTTTTAAAATTCTTTCTATCTTATTGTTTGTATTTATTTATTCATATATGTATTTATATATTCATTTATGTATTTATTTCACTTAGTTAATTTAGTTTTTTGAGTTTGCTTGTTACACGTTTACGGAATGGCTGGTCTCTTTTGCAGAATGTTGGATTCGCCCCTCACTCTCACAAATCAATATATCCCCATCTTCAAATTTGTTGAGATGATGTCAAGCAAAGACAAAGAAGGTGACATTGTGGTTCGAACATAGAACCCCGCGGTAGCAAGGTCGGGATGTTTTCGCGGCGGGTTGTCCCCACACACACATACACCCACCCACATGCACACCCCTACACCATTGACCCCTAAGATGTACTTCTGGGTACGAAGGGCGTCGGGCATCCACCGCATCTTCACAGGCGCTCAAGTCAAATAGTCAAGTCGCTCCTAACATTTGCGGAATACATCTACCACAAGAGGTGAAGCTCTTTGCCACAATGCCCACTTCATACGAGAAGCCATTTTCGATTAAAGGAATAGTTTAACAATGTTAAATCTGAGATGCATGGCCCTACGTGTTATCAGTGTCTGTGATATGGTGTAATATTGAAACTCTAAAAAATTGCGCTTCAAAATGATCAAGAAGTGCCTCAAAAAAGTAAAACTCTTTGAGTGACCGGTTTTACCATACTCGTTTTGCCCAATAGACTGTAGTGCAAAATTTGTAATTCCAATCATAAATATCTTGATAATCAGACAGGCGATCGGCTTGTAAAAGTCATGGGGTTGCTGACTGACCTAAAGGTTTATAATTATTATTGCAGCATGAGCTAAATCCAGGATTTTGTTTCAGAATCTGAGACAAAGTTACCGGATCCCTTTAAGTCATTATCTAAGCTAACCAAACCTTTGAAGTTCATGGGTGCATGCGCCAGAATTCAAAATGATGTTTTATAGCTTTGGTCATTTGCATCCTCATTATGTTGAGTCAAAGACCGCGTCAGTTGCTCGCTGACGCTTTGCTACGTCAGCGAATAAATATCTATCTTTTGCAATTACCTTAAAATGTGATGACACATTTCCTCCGACAAATACTTGGCAATCATATAGTGTTAGGGTTAGGATTAGAGGTGTCATAACGTTTAAGGTAATGTGTAGGATTAGGGTTATTTATGTAGTGTCTACTCGTAGTTTTGATTTTAGGAATTCAATATTACTGATTACTTTTTAAAAAGAGCATTTGTGCTACACTAGGCAAAATAGGGGATTCTTATTTTCGACATACATTCATTTGGGAATATGATCATGAAAAATCTTCAGATAAAGCTATGTGTACCATAACATTTCTTCCTACTAACATCTGGTACACCAAAAAATGCTGGCCGAGGTTTAAATTTTGTAATTCCCCGTCATGTTTTCCTTGCTGATTTCTTGACTACGGACATTTTTTGTTGAGTGGCTCTGATATCTTAATGCATCCCGGAGTACTTTGTCCTATACACCGGAGGTTCTCTCCCACTACCTCTAATCAATTTGGAATTATGTACCATGTCTCTGCTCTGCATAGATACATGGCAAAAGCCTCGTAGTGACCTTTCCCCATATCATGCTGCTCTTCTTGGTATATGCCTGCTTCTCAGAAAGAAAAATGGAAACAAAGATGAGGATGATATTAAATCTGCGAGGACATACTCCTCCAGCCTGGGTAAGGATATGAGATTGAGATAGGCCTATAGAAGGATAGGTGTACTTCACTTAGCCAGGAATGTGCATTTTTAGAATTACAGTACGAAACGCACTCTACTCCTTGAAATGGCAACACTAATATTCGTGAAATCTTAAATTTCCCTTTTCATTTTCACCGTAGGAGCATAGGAGGGCATGCATGTGCCCCCGTGTGGTCCCCTTTAGCCAAGCTACCGTACAGGACAACAATGACCTGGAGTGACCATCATGAAGCCATGTCACTGCCAATAATGGTCATAGCATGCACCTACTTAAAGACAGTCCATTCTTAGTAGGTCCGTGGTCAGAGATCCCTCACTTGTACGACAAGCCTTGAGACTATTGTCAGAACGAAAAATAACAAATAAACCAAGCAGTAAACGACCATTCATTTTATGAGTCCCTTGTTTAGTTCAATCCATTTTATACATCGTTTTCATTTCATTCTTTTTGTTGATTGTTGAAGAAAAGTATAACCAATACTTTTGCCAAAATGAATAGTAAAGGAAAAGGAAACAACTTACCTGACTATGAAAAGAGAAGCCGATGAAACGCAGGACGATGGCCTTCTGGTCACTGGCCAGTATGGCAACGGGTGGGGACCTCGGCTTTCATTCTGTAAAGAAGATTGAATATAACCAATAATACTATACTTCTGAGCATGATGATAATGATGATGGAAATTTATAAAAAACGAACAAATATTAATGAGAACAATATTTCCACTACTATTGAAGTGAAATGATATTCTAATAAAAGTAATAATGTCAAGTTGGTACTGTTCAGAACCTCATTTGAACAGTGGGTATTTATAATATAAATCAGGACCTCTTTAAAAACTTGGTAAACTTAAAATACTTCCCTATTTATATATATCAATTTGCAATAAATTGAAAAAGAAAAAAAGCATGAAAAAATGTGGCTCGATTCACTATTTCCTCTTGGCTCTGTTTCAGGTATCTGTGATAATGTATACCAATGCCATCTCAAAAATAACCCCTCCTGTGCCCCGTTCAACTCTCGAGCGCACCTCACTCCCAGATTGACAGAGGACAACCAAACAAATTGCAAACGAAACATTGAAATTGTCATTTTACACGACTGGCAAATGAAGTCAACTTAGGATTTCAAACATGAAAAGGTTACGTCGATTTAGGAAAATACACTATAAACACGACGAACGTCAGTTGCCACGACAAATTGACAGATAATGGCGGATCCAGGATTTTGAAATAGAGGGAGGGAGGGAGGGCGCGTCTTACAAGATAGAGGGGGATCCAACATCTGCTTCTTGGCTTTACCTCGATGAAGATGTAGGGTTAAGGTTAGTTTTGCGATTGAGTTCTACTAGGTTACGTTTGAGGTTACAGTTGGGTACAGGACTGAAGGTAAGAAATAAATAAATAATTCATATGAATGGACAAATGAACAGACAGATAGAAAGATAGATAGGTGAATACATAAATAAATATAAGTACTTTTTCATATACATAAATTAATACAAAAATAAATACATAAATAATAAAAATAAATATTCGACAAGAAATGTATAAGTGTTTCATTGTCGCTGGAGATCGTATCGTACATGAAACTGCTAAAATCAAGATTGTGCTTGTGTAAAAGTACATTAAAACTTTAAATGCTCTAGGAGTTTGTCCAAAAATAGAAGAGGCGATTACATCCCCTATAACCACCCCTTTGGCCCCTCCATTGGACAGATACAAAATGGAGGAAGAGGAGGAGGATGGTACCCTCAATATCTGCCAAGAAGAAAACGGCGTCATCCCGAAGCCTGCTAGGTTTGGCATCCCGGGTGAATCCTCGGTCAAGTTTTTTTTTTTAAGGAAGCAATTGAGGATTAGTTTACTCCCGAGACGATCTCAGCCCTTTGGGAGGAAACAACCATTACGGTATCGCTACTATTTTAAACTCGCTCCCTTTTTTGTATCAAGCTTACCCAAATTTGTTGGCAAGACTTTGGTTATTCCTTAAAGGTAAAGTATACCGGTAATGCGATTACATTGTGAGAGAAACTGACTGGAAGTGATTGGGAAAGACTGACTGTGCAGTTATATAAGAATGGATCTATTATGTGGCGTCTGAGATAAATCAAGATGAAAAGAAATTTTTGCTGAAATATTGCTGAAGAGTCAAATCCAACACACACAACAATCGGTAAATGGGACTACACACTCATTTGGAATGAAGGTCTAATCCAAACCTTTCAAGCTACTCCTCGTCATAGTTGGAATCAGAGGGTATTTGGAGAGCCATCGTCTTCAGTGATCATTTTCTCTGTTATATTCTTCCGAAATTACATCAAAAGAGTAGAAACCTTAAAAACATTTTCACTTTAACCAGAACTAAACCTTCTCTTTAAGCTCTCTCATTTTTTCCCCATTTTTATCAAGCTCACCTCAATTTTGCCAAGTCTGCGGCCATACCCTTATAGGATCCTTCTCTTCCTCTTTGCTCAATCTATTATTCTCTCAACTATGACTGGGTTGTAATTATACACTGGAAGTCACCAATTGAGCTCTAATGCTGAACGGAATTGAGAATATCCTTAAAAAGACAGTGGACAGTTTGGCCGCTAAAAGCGGTGATGCTTCCAAATACTCAACATTCTTTAAAGGTGTACGTTTGATATGAAATTATATAGCAAAACATCCCTAAATCGTCATTGATAGAATGACTTGTTTATAACACAATCATACCAAGAGGAACACAATATTAATAGCTAATTTCCAGTATTTTATCATTAATATTATTATTGTTATTATTATTATATTTATTATCATTATTATTGCATTATTAATATTATCATTTTTATCATCATTTCTTTGACATGTCTCTCCTTTTGAAAGAAATAACTACTAACTAGCCCCCCCCCCCTTCTTTTTTAAAGGCCTATAACTGTATTTTTTTCAATTCTCATTCTTTATCGTATTTATTGTTCAGTCTTAGTTGTTTACACGTCTGATAGTATCACATTTCATAAACGTACTTTCGAATGTACTGGTTGCATAGGGGTTTCGAAACAGAGAGAACAAAATCTGCACTCAGTGTACGTTTAAAGTGAATAGGTTTTGTTAATCTAGTTATCAACGACATAAATTTGATGAATATACAGTGTTTTTTCGGTGCATATTTATAGCTGATCTACGACAAATCAATGTCATTCAAATGGCCTTCAATGTCTACCGAAAGTACGTAAAACCTGATGATTTTTAAGCGGCATATTCAGAAATATAGTTAGAATATGTCATTTTTAAATTTCCTTGCATTCTTTATTTCTAAAGGCTTTGTTTCTGTTAATTAAGAAGTAAAGAGGAGTCAAAATGTATAATCCCGCAGTAGATATTTTATACAGTGAGACCCAGAAAAAAAAACGAAACCGAGAATTATCGATGTTTTATCATAACTTAATCCCAATTATAATTATAAATTACACTACGGTATAATTACTACTCTCTCTCTAAAAAAAAGATTGAATTTTCACTCTTTTTCACTTTCTTGGGAGTGACGTCAGGATCAACTTGTTTAGGAGTGAATATCGATTGATTTTAGAGTGTTCTCTAAGAAGAATAGAGTGAATGTTCACTCTATTTTCACTACATTTTCACTCTCCAGGGATCAGTGATCACTAGATTTTTTTTTAGAGAGAGAGTACATTACATAGCAATTGTCATCATTTGAAAATTGCCATAATTATTTGTTTGTCCTAAAATGCATGCTCATTATAGGATATTTGTCGTCCTCTTTGTTTCTATTAATTTTCCTTTACCTATTTCAGCGTGTATCTCTGATTTTTTTATTTTAATTAAATCGTTTTTATTTTATTTAGGACATTGTATCTCCTTATTCACCCATAATATCAAAAACACGGTTTAAATCCTTTACGTGGACGCTGCTCGAACTCGTTTCCTGCAGAGAGCCTTTAATCTCCGGAGTTGGCTTATAGCCAATTACTATTCATAGTACTTAATATAAAATTTATGAGTCAATTTACTCACTGACCGAAAACCCACACAAATTCCTAGTCTCCTATCGCTAAGAAGTGCTATATTTCGTATCTATATCTTCATAAATTTGAGGCATTTACAATACATACAATTATGTCCTCACGTGGAGTTCACACACAAGTACGACACATTTATCTTTAATACTGCAACTTATTGCACTTCAAAATAGGGTGAAGACAATTCCTTTTATGGCAATGCTGGAAACGTGAACCATCTAGTGACTGCATGTGTTCCAATTAGGAAGTTTATTTTTGGCATTTGTACACAGCACATCCACGCCATCTTGAGGATGCCATTTTGAATTCAAGCGGGCAGCACTGGGGTGAAACGGAGGTCATACGGAGCATCCTAATTTTGGCAAAATGAAAGAACGATGTACTACCAACCATGCAATACACAGTATGATTTTCGCTAGAGGAAACGACATAAATATGAATATTTTGAACTTCCATTGCATCTGAGATTATACCAGTGTATCTGTTGATATGGAATCTTCATTTTATACTTTTTGTTGATTTTGTATAGGATCAAGAGATTACAGATTATAATTGCGTATTGGGTCAATAATGAACTTTAAATTTCCCAATAATTGTTTTATTTGTGTGACTTACGAATTTATTACATTGTTCTATTTTAATTATTGAATCGATTTGTAACAAAATTATCTTCAAACTGAAACAGAAATTAATCAAATCGAACATAAGGTCTAAAGTACTTAAAATTAAATTCTTAAGAGGAGCCATTATGTGACGTTTATTAGACTATGTAGGAAATAAGAATACGGTATTGGAGGTAAATCAGGCCATGTGAGCCTTTGGAACCAGAACAAAAAAAAGTTGAAGAATAAAATCACTGCATTGAAATTGCTGAATATCTCATTTATACTGAAAAGCACTGCACACATTCATAAGTACCAGTAGACACCGGAATTATAAGGTGAATGAATTGCAATTGAGGTAAAATTTCATTAGATTATGTAAAAAAAAAAGAATACTCTAATTAGGTTTTTGTGGGTTTTGGGGAAGAACGAAATAATTTAAAAATCACTGCATTAAATTGCTGAATATTTAAAAAAAATGAAAAGCACTACTCATTTTTGTTTGAGGAGGCACATGAACCAAATACAATAGATTAATTTGAATCAAGCATGACTGGTCAACTGAATATCTCCGTCAACCTGAACGTATTTGAGATGAAGTCGCGAGACATTTTGGAAGCCAGGTCATGGCCTACTTAAGTGTTATCCTTTTGGTAGCAGGAAGTCTTCAATTCCCATCATTTCCAATGTCATTACCTCAGACTGTAGACATGATTTGACAGAAACCCAATCTTCCTAACTCCATGAATCACATCTTCTTGCATTCCAATGCTTACCCTTTCCCTTAATTCACGGGCTTAATTCATGTAAAAACGAAAGGAGATCGACCGAATTGGATACTTTTTGACAGGGTAACGAGTTCCATGACTTTGGCATTGCTATTTTGGCGGTAGTCTAAACTTCCCACGGAGACGACTGTTTTATCTCGGCTAAAGCAATACTGTCATCGTCATCAGCTTAATTGCATATCCTGTCAGGATTACACCTAATTAATTTAATCGTCTGCGCTAATTAATGGCAATCAACCGGTCTCTGTGCCTTTGCCATCCGGCTCTTTTGTTTTACAATAAAAAAAGTCGTCTGGACGGAAGACTAGGTCTAAATTTAAAAAACCCTAGCAGACAAGGAGATGAAATAAAAACCTTGTTTTGGAACACCCAAAGCTAAGGATACGGCAGTTAGACAAGAAATCTTTAAGGATTTTCTTTGCATTCTCCATAGGCTTGTGGAGATCCCCACGAGGTTTTTATCAAGTTATTTAGGGATAAGATTTGTCCCGAAAGCGATAGACTTAATAATCAGAATGTGTAGACGTTTTCATTGATTACCAACTGCTGCTAATTGGACAATCATGGTTTACCCAATTAACACGTCTTGCAAGGTGTAATCAACATCATGATGAAGCGGTTTTTTTTGTACTATGATTAACAAGGAAATCATATACAAGTTTCTTGCCAGACAGAGATTGTTATCCAGAAGTTCCTAGCATATACATCCTTTGTGATTGTCCTCGATAAGATTCAACCATTTTGCGTCAAACGAAAAACTCCCACCAGAAGCGTGATTTCGTCTGGATCTTATTTTCATGAAGTCCTATATTTATAAATTTATTGCTACTATAGTCTATAGAGAGCGATGATAAATCCCAAAGTCATGCAAAAGTGATCCGCATTCGTTTAGTTTTATTTTGTCGAATCAGATTGTGCAGATTAGAAGCTTCCAACATCAACCATCGTGAATATAATTTCTTCCTCAAAATTACGATTTTGGGTATCCGAAGACTTCAGAAATTGAGAGGAGAGGGGAGGGGGCTCATGTGCCTGGGAATTTCGTTCTAGTGAACTGTCACACTGATTGTCGAAAACGTTTGGCATTTCGGTCTCATGGACCTTTTCGTAAAGCATTTCGTGGACCTTTTGTTGTTGTTATTATTGTTGTTGCTACTACTGATCCTGTTTTTTTTAGTGACATATTTGTTCGTGAGGAAGGAAAACATTTCTTACAATGACCTCACAAAAATGTTGTGCGAAATCGCTTTTCAGCATCAGGGTCAATCGGTCTCTTGACCATGAAAACGTTTAAAATTGAAATGCAATTTCTTAAAACAAAAACCGACAAAGGAACTAAATCAAGCAATCAAAAGAAAAAAACGTGGTTCTCTTTTATAATGGAAGTATGATAACAATCAAAGATGGGGAAACTGATAAGGAGATGGCTCGAGTTTTATTAAGTGTCACTGAAGGGCCAACGAATGCTTCAAGTTCAAGTGAAGTCGTAATGTTTGTTATGAGTTTTGCAGTCAGTATGCAGGCAATTATTTGTACCGAAAATGTATAGTTTTAAATTTTTAATGATTCATCGTGTTTCTTTAAAAACTCCTATTTACTCCTATGTATATCGCGTATTCCATAATGATTAATATCAAGTATTAGCCCTGCATTGTTAATAAAACTTGACTTATTCTACTCATATATATATATCTATATGAATATTTGTAGTATGTACACAATTGTAATATTGTATACTAGTATACTATTACTTCCTTTGTTAATAATTATGATTGTTAATAAAGTGATATTGAAACATTTATAATTTTGTAGGCCTATATACCTACTCTTACTGTGAATATGATAATGCTACTATGCTAGACTTCGAAATTTTGCTGTCTTTTCATTTGTTAATATTATTTATTTTGAATTTTTGTGAACTGTCGTGAGTAAATCAGGGTTGACTTGTAACGAATTGAGGAGAGAGATTAATAGAGAGAGAGAGAGAGAGGGAGAGAGGGAGAGAGGAGGGGTAGACACTAGACAGGCAGATGGGCGTCATCAAATATATCGAAAGGAGAGAAATTACCCCTTTTAATTTTTATGATAACCTTATTTCATAATAATAATAATGATAATAAAACATATCTATCATTAACAAAATAAAAAGAAAAGTGTAACCAAGCAGAGTAGTCATCCAAATACAAGTACGCCTATATTGAATATCACTTAAAGTTTATGGATTCCCAGATATTTTAAGACAACACATTAACTTGCATACTTCCGATGACTTTTTTTTAATAATATAGTAAATTAAAGTTAACATGAGTTTATCTCTCCATTTCGTCTCAACTCGTAAGAACGGTAAGATTCAACGGATCCGACGATATCAAGCATGTTATCAATCCATTCACAAAGGAAAATAAATAAGCAATAATTCCAAACAGAAAGTCACATGAATGGGAAAAGTTGAACATCTGCTTGCGATTCGTTTCGCGGTTTGTTTCAAGGACAATGGATGCTATTCACATTCGTCGGAACAGGAGGTGTCGTTCACATTGGCAAGAATATACTTGGGTTATCGTGATTCTGAAATTGTCTTATCTATACTTGCCACTCTCTACCCAGGTGAAATAAATTGATACCCGGCAGGAAGAAAGTCTTTGAACGCTTTAGCTCCTTTTCATGGCGACTCATGCACAGCCGGGGTGATAAGCAGAAGTAGATATATAAACATGTACATATTGTTACCATTGTCATTATTATTATCATTATTATAATTAATGCTTGTATTGTTATTATTATTATTATTATTATCATCATCATTATTATTATCATCACCTTTATTATCTTTATTGTTATTATTGTTAGGGATAATTGTCGGGATAATTGTCCTGGGAACTGGACATCATGTAGTTATAGTCCTGGGGTAGCTGTCCGGAGTGTTAATTTTAGAGGAAATGTCATTGAAAAACGAGTAGTGGGAACGACCTCTATAACAGATACTCATTTGTGGTCGATTCACTTTACACCGACTGACTTTCTTTGTGTTTTGGGTTCGTCTGATCCGTTTCTTTGTGTGAAAAATGAAATTGAGTCAAGTCTAAGTTCATTTATAATAATTATTAAAGACAGAATTAACGAGCTTGCGCATACTAGAAAGTTTTGAGACTTTGAGCACAAACCACACTGTATATTATATGCTAAAAATATAACTAATAATAGAAAAATAATAATAATAACAACTAAAACAACAATAATAATAATCAGAAGAAGACAAAGAAGATGATGAAGAAGAAGAAGACGAATAGAAGAAGAAGGGGAGGAGGAAGTAACATACTACTTCTACTACTACTAGTAGAAGAAGTAGTAGTAGTAGTAGTAGTAGTAGTAGTAGTAGTAGTAGAAGTAGTAGTAGTAGTAGTAGTAGTAGTAGTAGTAGTAGTAAAGGTAGTATAAGTAGTAGAAGTAGAAGAAGAAGAAGAAGTAGATTTGTTAAAAGAGGAGAAAATAGTAACGATTATGTATTAAGCATCTATGTTTTAGGCCTATGCATTTTATCGAATCATAATACCCAACCACCGTAACATGGACAGCTCATTCACCTACATGTACAGACCATCCACTGTGGGTCGTTGAAAGTAACGCAAATGAATTCATTCATAAATTGAATTATAAATGTTATCTTGCTATGTATGCATCCAGAAAGATGCCCAAACCGCCTCGTGTCGCAGATGCATAGAGAGAGAGAGAGAGGGGGGGGGGGAGAGAGAGAGAGAGAGAGAGAGAAAGAGATAGTGTGTGTGTGTGTGGGGGGGAGAGAAATAAAAAGAGGGGAAGAAAGAAAAAGAGAGAAATACAGACAGACAGAGAGAGACGGCGAAAAGACAAAGAGAGAGAGAGAGATAGAGAGAGAGAGAGAGAGAGAGAGAAAGAGAGAAGAGAGAGAGAGAGAAATGTTGAGAGCGGTGATCTCTTTATTGAATTACTCCCACACTGCATTGCACCAACAACCAAAGCCAAGGCAGAGTAAACAATTATTGCAGATTTTCACGCGCTCGGTCGGTTTAACATATAAGGCTACTTAGGAAAAGAAATGCCCTCTAGCCCCCACGAGCTGTGGTAGAAAGAAAAAAAATTATGACGCCCTTCGACGGGACAGGTCATTTTGAGCGCCGGGTCTTGTCGTGTAGGTCCAGGGGATAAATAAGGCAATGTCTGCACCTCTTTATAATATTGGTATGCTGTGAAACTTGAAAGAGTAAGCATGGGGCTGACAATTTGAAATGAATTTGATATTATGAATTAATGTTCTCATTAAAAATGATACTACTACTAGTACTACTACTAGTAGAAGTAGTAGTAGTAGTACTAGTACTAGTAGTACTAGTAGAAGTAGTAGTAGTAGAAGTAGTAGTAGTAGTACCAATCATGTCCAGCCCGAGAATCCATCATTGCACAAAATCAGAAGAAGAAAAATATATTCAAAATCATGAATATTTTATGCAAGGTAAAATAAGGTAAAAGAAAAGATCCTTGTGGCACACCAATACAATAAAAATGGGCGTCTTCTCAGCATTCGATAGACTTTAATAAAATAAGAAAAAGCAATAGTGAACTAATATGCGTGCCACTACAACTTCAATTACTATTTATACTACAAATGCTGTTTCATACTAGTACTGTATGACATGTGTAACATGAAATGTGAAATATGAAAATAAACCGAACCTTGCTACTGTTGTGTGCTTATAATATTTTATATTTCTTTTTGTATTGTTTTTCATTATTTAATGGGCGATCCAACTTCACAGGTTTTCGCAACTTTCATGGAAAGCCCCGCATCATATAACCTTTGTAAACATAGTTAAAATTTACCGTTACTTTGTATATTTTGATTTTTATATTGCGAAATAAAATTGAATTGAATTGAATTGAATTGAATTGAAATTGACTACTTCTAAAGCTGTTGCTACTGCTATTCTCTCTCCCTAGAGACTCCTACCACCATTACTCCTACAGACTTCTACTGTTTCCACTAACTTATAGAAATACTTATTACCTGCATGTTACTAGTATTACTGTTGCCACTGATGGTATAAACTTGAATATTGCTCCTGCTTTACTATAACAGACTACTTTTTCTATGTGCCAATTTTTGACAGTATCTACTTTTTCTTAATTGATGAAACTAAGCCATCCGTTATTCAATAGAACCATTTTCATGCACAAACATTGTCTTTAATGGCTGTTTAAGTTTTATCCTCTTATATACTCTCCTGTCATTATTTTCCATCTTTTCCCTCTTCCTCTCTGTGAATAATGTCTTCCTCGCTCTACCCCATCTCGTTCCCTTCCTCGATCCACCCCGTTCTCTCTATATCTCCCTCCTTTGATATCCTGGGGTAACGTAGAAAATGTATCATCTCTATTGATGTGCAAGATATTCACGGTCTTCGCCTCCACCTGCACAATACACGCCGGTATACCAAGGCGTATGATAAGAAATGGTTTCCATCCGACATGAAAAAATCTTTTTCTCTCTCTCTTTCTCAGAAAAATGAACTACTGTCGGCCTATTTCTTTTTCTTGTTCAATAAAGACAGTTACATTATACATTTACGTATTATATAAAAGATAGAGAAAAGCGCCCTTTCCACACATACACAGAATCAAGCCAACAAAATGGGGGAAAAATGGATAGGAGAGAGGGAGAGAGAGGGAAAGAGAGAGAGAGAGAGAGAGAGAGAGAGAGAGAGAGAGGGGGGGGGGTGTATGGCGTGTGGCAAACAGGAGAATATAGGTTTAAAGTTCAAGATGAAAGAATTTGGCTTCGTAGTTCTTACCTACCCCCCCCCCCCCCCCCCCAAAAAAAAAATATATATATATATATTTTTAAACGAGAACAATATGGATGAGAGAGAGAGAGAGAGAGAGGGAGAAGGAGAAAGAGAGAGAGATATGGAGAGGGGAGAGATAGCGGAGAGAGAGAGAGAGAGAGGGAGAGAGAGAAAGAGAGGGAAGAAAGAGAGAAGGGGGCATAGGACATCCCGGTAGTGTGGCCAGCCAGCAGGGGGTGTTCTCAACGGTTTTAGGGGTTTGGGGTCCATGCGGGGTGAGCAGCGTAAAGCCACGCTGTTACGGCCCATTGCATGTGAAAAACGGAAAAAGCAGCTGCAAAGCCGGTACGGTGTGCTACCGGCTTTAAAAAAAGGAGAAAGAAATGAGAAATTTACAGTTTATACATGAAAGCAGATGAAAAAAGTAGCCATGTACCGTTGTTGTAGAGAAAAGGAGGAATAATTTCGAACGCCTCATTGAGTTAGTGACAAACCGATGAATCGAATGAAAAATGGACTCATCTGCGTAAGACCATTATGGGAAATGTACTTCCATTTTTCTTTCTTCCCAATTTTCATTTTCTCGCCGCTTTTCACGTTGGGATAATGAAGTTGCCGTGGTAAATAGAAACGAATAAAATGCGGTTGGTTCGGTTGATAAATGTGCCACGGAAACTCATAACTGTGCCCATGGCATTCCAACTATAAAAGTCTCTTTTGTTGTGGGACGAATTGGTTTCATTGTTCGTTATGAAAATGTTTGCCTTTTCAGGGCTTGCCGGTTAAAAGAGGCTCATATTCAAATGAGTCCATCAGCAATATACGTGGGGGAGGGGGTGGAGCTGAAATTCTGTTCCCAACAAATAAACATGTATGATATTCAAAAAGGAATTAGGCAAGAACCGAAAGGACTGCACATAAAATACCATTATTATGATTAATTGGCCTAATCTTAACGACTTGTAAAATAACAACAAGTGATAACTAATAATAATAATTACCACAATAAATCATACCAATTACTATACTTATCACAAAAGGATCATGCCGTATCAATTCTAATCTTTAAAAAAGCTTTCATAATAACCGACATATTTCCTAAAGAACAATTATCATTTTATTATATACAATTTCTGCAAATCCACGTACTACTAATACTATGATTATTATTTTCTTTATATCATAATGCGATTCAGACTGCTTATTCTTAAATGAATTGGATTGGGATCAATACATGATCATAAACAATCCCATTTCCGACAGTTTTATTTTTGTAAAGGTTTCCATGAAATATATAATTTTCACACAATAGATATTTATATTTATCAATGGATTCTATTACTGGAATATACAGGATATTCATTAGGTACAAGGGGTGAAGCACTCCATATAGCCCATATACTACTACAGACACTACTACTACTACTACTACTACTACTACTATTATTATTAGTACTACTAGTACTACTAATAGTAATAATTAGGCTTGGAAATTGTAATAATGATGATGATAATAATAGTAATAAAAATAACAATGATAATAATAATAACAATATCCATTTATAAAGTGCAGCAACTAATAGTATATAAATATTCTTAACTGCGCTGTGGTGAAAATTGTATCGAATAAAGAAATATAAAATGTTGAACATGTGCATGGCTCAGATCAAGGGTACCCTTAGATTGAACACTGGGAAATTGTTTAATTATCCAAAACCATGAGACCCAGACACAAATTAGCATTTTTATATTAGAAAGTACCATCGGGGGAAGCTCCAAACAAGGTTTCAGCTTCATTGAGTTCAAATTAAAGATTTTAGAGCAATTTTATGATGTAAAAAGGCCTATTTTCAGCACTTTTAATGTTACATTCAAAACATGCACTAATTGGTTACCAGATTTTTTACTAATGGGATGCAAAACTTTTTTTTTTTTTATCTTGATGTAGAATCTATGTAATAATTAACATTTCTGTTGAGTTAATTCCTATTATTTTACTTTCTTATTCCATTTACATGTGATACAATTTTTGTGATATGTACATAACTTTGGTGTCCTGCAAATTTCAAACTTTACTAACTGAAAAATGGTGCATAAATAATTGATTTATTTACAAGATTGCAATGTTATAATGTTTAGTTTCACTTTATCTTTGATTTCCAATTAGATCATTTCATTCTGGGTCATCGTTTTAAAAATATTTTGATTTCTGTAAATGGAAAATGTTTGGTGTCCTGCAGTTATGTACATACCAGTGCAACAGAATCTATACAAAAACATATTGTATTCTTTCAAAATGATAATGTAATGGTGTATATAGGTGAATGAAGAGCACTGATAACATTGGATTCCCCATTTTAACTTGTATGTGTTATTTAATCAACAATGAATGTGGACACCGAGTTATGTACGGGACAGTTATGTACGTATTCCATGTTTTGTTTTTCCAATAAGACCACTTATATTTAGTTATTTGTCATGGTAAGGTAGTAAAAAATGTATAAGACATACACACGTCTGATTTGGTGAGAAGAATATTACAAAATATTGCATTTTGAATTTTTTTATGTCATGTACATAACTAAGACACCATTATGAAAAGACACCGAGTTATGTACGTTACTACCAATCAAAAATTTGAAATAATTATCATAAATAAATTTATTTATTCCATACAGCGTGAATTGCACCCTTCTGCATTTTCATTTAAACAAACATTTATTGAATTTAAGGAACAAGAATTGAAATATTATTTGAATGTAAAACTACTTACTTTTGGTGTCCACAGTTATGTACGATTATATGTAAGTACAGAAATCTTACATTTCAGTCCTGTAATAGTAGTTTACAAACTATTTACACATTGCAAATTATGTTTCATTCAGGAAACACATCATTCCTTCAATTGAAGTCGTTATTAGACTAATGCAAAACCATATCTGACAATGAGGCAAAGAGAAAGCATGAAGAGAATAAGATGTACTGTACATAACTCGGTGTCCACATTTGTTTTGGCCATATTCTAATAACTAAATTGAAAAAAGTTGATATGGCAATGGTTTTAAGTTTTGTTTACAGTATGTTTTAACATCTAATGTACTTTGTCAGAAAAATTAAAATTATAAGGGAAATATCAGCATGAAGTGGACACCGAGTTATGTACGTAACATTTTTGATGATGTGATATTTAGCTACTGATTGCCACTTAACGGCAATTTGTTAAGGTCTGATTTATTAGCTATATGTTGCATAATGTTTGCAGATTACAAAAATAATGTTGCCAGTCTATAATTGACTTTTAAAATTCACCTCATATGTAACACTGAGGTGCCCTTGATCAGAGCCCTGCACACATTGACTAGGGCCCTAGGCCCTAGCATTGACAACTAATACATGCAGTGTCAGTTCAAGTTGCATTTTGTTAATGAGCAGAAACTCTAGCCCTTTAGCCCTTTATCAAAGAAGCTAATTTGTGCATCATAAACTTAAAGAAAAAATGTCAGCCGATTAAGAATTAACTTTTTGAAATAAGATATATATATATATATATATACAGTATATTCACTGAAAATGGCATACCCCGACCTTTCTAGCACCGTGACTTTCCCTAAATTCTCTGCTCGCAAAAATATTATTATTAACATAAATCCTATCTGAGAAATATTACAAGCCATTTTGTGCAAATCGCCTTTTTGAAATTTGACACAAAATCGTTAGTATCTTGTCATTTTCGAGCTGATAATCATAAAAGGATGTATAAAACAGGTTATTGTATTAAGTATTCGCTTGTACAGTATCGAGGCGTTTCGGGCAATAATATATGCATAATGTATAAGGTATAATGCATTTATAATTTGCGGAGCGATGCCTGGCCTGGTAACGTTTTTTTTCCCCTTATGTTTTCTTCTCGGGACTCAATGCGAAATTAATGTTCAGTGAGCACTTAAAAGATAACGAAATCTCGCAATTATAATATTGCTCGTGGAGAAATTGCAATGATCGTACTAAAAAAAGTACAATGCAAGAACTTGTCTACTTGAAGAAGTCCATCTATAAATCATGTAGCTTCATGGTCTAATCCTGATGTCTATACTATACACATTAGCACGAAAGAGGGCGTCGTAAATAGATATCGGACAACGTTATTTATATAAAGACGAGTTCCCCAGAGACGAATTTCAAATACAATCATAGACGATGATAAGATTTTATGATGGTGTCGACTGTCGAGTATGATGATTTTATCATAAAACAACTTTGATAGTTGTATGATTATCATACAACTAAATATAATCAATCACCATTCTCATTATCGTCATCATAGTAGCACTAGCATACCTCATCTTTATAATTATCATGATCATCATACTCGTCACTATCATAACTAATCATCATCACCAACGTAGGGGCATACCCCTTGGTAAGCCCCTACAGATATTATTATATCCTTTTTCTCCACAAGTTGTTTAATATTAATAGACACTTCAGTTTTTCATCACTGTTTCTTTGCCATGTCTTTTTTGTAAACTTTGTCGGAAACTCGGAAAGAAGGGTATTATTTATGAGTTGCTCACATAATATATTATGTTCAGTTAAAGGTAATACAAAGTTTTGGTATGGGGTCATGAATTTGGTTCAAATGAAAATATTGGAAGCATATGCGATCCTACAATATTCAGTGATCGTTGTCGCGGTCGAAATCGACTCTAAAGTTATGAAATTGTAAATAATAAACACTTTATGTTGAATAGCTCCCTCTCAAGGTCAAGATATTAATTAAGCCATAAAACAATGTTTATTGACTAAAATCGACCGATTAGATATTCCCGTTCGGAAATTATATACCACAACTACATATTCTGAGATTTTCATGGTCGCAGCTACCATTGTACGGCCGTAGGAGCTTTTTTTGAAATTTATCAAAATTTACCGGGAGCACCGGTAAATCTTTATATTCAATTTTTCTCGAAATCAGAAGTGTTTTAGGGGCTGAAATTTCTGGTGCTTTTAATACATCCACAGGGGCATCAAAATAAATCAAAATTGTAAAGATTCACTATCCATCCATTTTCAAAATTTCCCAAAACTTTGTAATACCTTTAACAACTAAATTGTTCATGCCCTTACCAAGTTTTGTATTTTTTTCTAAATATGAACAAAATTGATGTATCCTGATTTATGTTTCTTGAGAAAGTGACATATTGAAGCTTACAACTTACAACAAGTATTCAGCAAAGGCCATAAATTCAACCGATTCACTTTCTATTCTTGAATTACGAACTTGCGAAAAACATTTACAAAGGGTTTGAATAATTCAGTTGTTGATTGTATATTCATTAAAAAACGGATTTTTTAAATTCGTTTCAACATGATATAACAAAAACCTGAGAGAACTGCAACAAGCACACACTATGTTTATATATAATATCTCACTAATATCTCATAATTCGTTGTCATAATAACTAATACCAAATACGCACACATGCATCATTTATATGTAAATAAAACATCTCGCTTTTGCATATAATTTTGATAATTCGTTATCATGGAGAACTTTTATTTCCGGCTCTCAAGTCTCAACCTCATACACGTGGCCATGGCGTGGAAAGGGAATGGGACATTTTGCAACCTACGAACTGGGCCATGTGCTGCTAGAAAACAGCCAGCGAACGACCTTGAAATGTGTGTTCTAAATTCTGGCGGTAAAACTACAGAATCCATGCAAGCTGGACCTAGGCATTCTACAACTTGGCTATAGGTCAATGGTGAATTAGATTAGGTCACGAGGTGCGCTATCAAACGCATTTTCTTCTTATACTCTTCATTACACTTCAATCGCTCTTCCATTTCTTCTGAAAATAATGGCGGAAGCTAGGAGATGGACGAAGTAATAATATGGAAGGAGATTGTGATTATCTACTCTGAATGAAATTGTGAACATTCGTTTCATATTCCTATTTCGGGCAGAATGAGTAATTACAGCATGACCATAATGACACATTTTTGCATAAAAGTATGAGCTTTTGGACAGTAAATGGTGTAAATTCGATTTACATATTCTCATTAAAAATCTATATTACTTGAATAACTTTGGCTCTTTGACCGGTTGACTATTTTGACAAAGCTAAGAGATTAATCTTGGTACTGTTACAGCGAATTAGAACTTACATTTTCTGAATGAAAACTTTTCATAATGACGTCTCATTTTGTATATTCCTTGTAGCAAAAACACAAAACGTATTATAATAAAAATAGGTTTAATGAATCATCAGGCAAATCAATGCTTTCTGACAATAACCCCTGATAACACATGCATTTGCAAAAAGCACATTTCCCCCAAGGAACTCGTTTTTTTCCTTTATAGTATACAACAGATAAATCACTCTCTATCTCAGCTCAGCCTCACGCACGTGTAGCAAGCAGATTTATGTTCACGGCTTGTACTACTAAGCTATAGTAGGCCTATACAGTATAGTGAACGTAAAAATGTCGTCGAACGAAAAACGTGGACATACGCTTTTAAAATCTGCTCTTCATTTCAAAGGAAAAAAAAGCGGAATCCGTGGCGTACGTAACTTACCTCTATAGAGAATGAAAATAGTCTATACAATACACGTTGGGTGATGCAGGAACTCGGAGTCACCGTCATCTTCCCCGTCATCGTCGTGTTGACTTCATCGTGGTCATGGTCACGGTGATGGCGTGTCACGACCACCTTGCCCACGTTGTGTTCCTCACACGATCACGATGTAGCTGGGAAGTCTGTAGATTTCGCCGAGATCACTGCAGACATATGGTTCACGTGGTGCCGAAGTCCCATATGATACGTAAGAATATACCCTTTTTCGCTGCAGGAGCTTCCGATTTCCTAGTGAACTTTTGACGTCCTTCCTATTTTCAGAAGCTTGCATATATACAAGTTACGAAATACAAGTTGCAATAAGGATGACACATAAATATGTCTGCTTTCTATCCCCATGTTTTTGATTTCTACCGTGCCAAGGTCCTAGCATGCGTCTAGGTGCGAGTTATTTTTCTGAATTAAAAATTCAAATCAAGCTGAATTTGAATGAGTCCCAGCGCACGAGTGAGAAGCTAGAGCTCCCCTTTCATTTCGCGGGTTGATGCCCTCCAAATCTCTCAATCAAAATGACCGGATCTTGAACCCTGACACATGACCTGCCGAGTGCTCGTCTCTCTTCTCGCCGAACGGGCGGGCTCGCTCGCTCGCTCCTCCGACTCTCGACGAACCGCCAGAAGAACTGAACCAAACCACACAACGTCAACTACTGGAGTCAAGAGGAAGTCGACGAGACCGCGAGATTCTTATCAAATAAATTCAAGCCATGCTCGTTTTGCGGAGATAATCCTTTTCTAAACAAAGCTGTGCATATTTGCTGTGATTCGATGTAATGAAGACATCAACAATAATTGGCTTGGTACACAGAAAAAAATATATAGAGCTTGTACCACTAAATGGCTTTCGTTTATTTGAGGAAGCAGGACGTGTTGTCCCTTCTTTGTTCTGAAAGTCAAGTGTAAGTCTTTGTCGTCATGTAGAAATTAGATATGAGGATTCTGCCTTCTATGTTTACAACTAGCTTAATCAAGCTTAGCGATATTTTGTAGTACTAAACCTGTGAAAGGTATTTTCTAAATGAGAAAAGGAAATGGGCCTAATTAGGAAAATATATAGTTGAACAGTAGTAGTATAAACAAAATTAACAGCAGCAGCATCAGCATGCAGCTCAGCCTGAGCTGTATATTGAAAGTAGCAGTTATATATTGTAGCACACAATTAATATGAAGTAGTAGTAGCAGTAGAAGAAGTAACAGTTATATTGTAGCACAGTAGTAAAAGTAGAATAGTAGTAGAGGTACTACTACTACTAGTAGTAGTAGTAGTAGTAGTAGTAGTAGTAGTAGTAGTAGCAGTAGTAGTGCAGTGTAGTAGTAGTAATAATAGAAGTAGTAGTAGTAGTAGTAGTAGTAGTAGTAGTAGTAGTGGTAGTAGAAGTAGTAGTATAGTTAAATGCCTTCAAAGATCACTTAAAAGCTTGAGTAGATACTTGATATTTCGTTGTGAGTGTGCAAATTAGGATCATTTTGAGGATCCGTTTTTTTCTTCTTCTATACATCTTCATGCATGGGGAGGTGGGGTTGGGTCTTCTCGAAAATTGTCAGTCCGACTATATTTAGAGCCATCAAACTCGGTTGATGCAATGCAATAAAACATGTATAGCTTTCCATTGGTAAGCCTATCTTCCTTGATGTGAGAAAAACATTCTTAAAAGATTTTGAGAACATATTTTGGAGGAAAAATAACTGTGTAAAAAATGAGTAACGGTAACTTTGACATAAAAATCGTAAAAACGAAGTTGTCAAATCTCATATCACTGAAAAAAGGAGAGATTGAGAGAGTCTGAAGCATATCTACATGATGATAACTATGCAACCAGGCGACCAACCGTCCAATCATGCGACGCGTTAATAATCATATTGCCCGCTAGCATCCATAATCAGCATAATTATTCCAAATGCCAATTAACGGGCCGCGCTCCTGATCAATAGTCAACGGTGCCTCGGAGTTAATGCAAAATTCATCTGTATGAACTCGGATTGTGACCTTGGGTTCTATTCAGCTAATTACCTCGACTGTACGACCAGGGATGCAAATGAGTGTGTGTGTATAATGACCATGAGCTTTGATAGTGGGGGCCAGTGGTGTAGTTTTTCGGGGGATAACGGGGGGGGGGGGGGGGGGGGTACCCCTCCAAATCGAAGGAAAAAACCAAGAGAGAAAAGGAAGAGAATAGGAAATGAGGAGGGATCAAGAAGGGAATGTTCAAAGGGGAAAAACAAGAGGTAAGGGCAAAGAATAGGGAATGAGGAAGGAGAAAGGGATGTTCAATGAGGATAAGTCATAAGAGGACACCTTTCCTTACCCTCCCCGTGGGTTGTCCTTGTTACTTCGCAAGTTCGCATCTGGTTTTAATTACAAAAGACAAGTTCCCCATGATATCAGTCCTACTCACCCCCACCCCCCCCCCCCCTCCATGGCTCGACATACGCTCCGCCACTGACCAAAACTAAATTCAGATAAGGGAGGGGGCTTTGAACGGTATAATGAGGCGCAAAACGTAGTGTTTTTAATGGGGGCAGAGGGATATCGGACCGACATGCCGAGAAAAAGACAACTAGGGTCCTCAAAATCTTACATTTTGTCACACTTTACCGAGGGGAATCCTATGCGGTTAGTGAAAAGTAATTATTGAAAGCTAAAGTACTGTAATCGCTAGGTTAGGTAGTATATCGAGTTCGGTCACTACTAAATGTATACAGCGCCAGGTGTACAATATCTCCATCTTGTACCAGTTGTGTCAAACTTGCATTTGACAAACAAAAAAAACATGACATTTTACAACTTAAATGAAAAGAGATCATGTGATCATTAATCATTAATTTCTTATTTTCATTTCAAGGCTGTAATGCAAAGACTGAACGAAAAAATATTAATTTCCAAAGATTGCAGAAAAAATAATTAGCCCTTCTCATTCTCACCGCTCTGCGACCATGGCGCCTGCCAAACTGTCACGTGGTCTTGTATTGTTAAAAGCTGCAAATCCGCCATTAATGATAGAAAGTACAGTTTTGGGGATTGACTAATTACCCTAAGTGGATGGGAAGCGCACAACAAGCCATTTAATATTTCATCAAGTACACAGGTAATTGTTTTGTCATCAGCAAGTTTGAGGGTTGGGGTTTATTTCCTGATGATTTAATGAAAAAATTGAATATATGCTGTGAAATGAATTTTTAATAGTATTGGTGGAATTCATAGAGAAGAGGTACTTGTAGCTGAATTTATCGTACTCAAGGTCATATTTTCCAAGGTCACAATAAACTATAAATACATTTAATTGAAGCCAAAGAAAAGTGGATTAGGTGAACAGGTCAAAGATGCATGCGATATGGGGGAGAGGGAGGGGATTAAAATATAAAATCAACCATTTTTAATTTAAAAAATATCTGAATGAAATATGCAGTACTTCCGTCAAAGAGGAGTTTGATTGTGGTGTTTCGCATCGTTTTGAATGAAAAAGGTGGAAAATAGGATGAAAGGTTAGCTAATAATTTGAAACTTTGATTGTTAAATTGCCGGTTAAATAGGTTGGTCTATTCAAAAGAGCGAGAAAAAAAAATGGAGAGTAAAAGACAATGTGGCTCAGGACTCGGGATTAGGTAATTTATGGAGGGAGGGGGGGGGGGATACAATAAAGAGGTTTATAAAGAGGCATAGGCAGATTGGGTTACGCCCCCTCCCATGAATTTGCCCCCCCCCCCTTTAAAGGCATTATTTAACAATGTTTCCAGTTTTACAAATCTGAGATGCATGTCGCTATACGTGTTATCAATGTTTGTGATATGGTGTAACATTGAAGCCCTACAAAAATTGTGCTTCAAAATGATCATGAAGTGCCTCAAAAAAGTAAAAATCTTTGAGTAACCGGTTTTACCAGATTGGGAAAACGGTTTTTGAATTTTTTTATTCCAATCATAAATATATTGATAATCAGACAGGCGACCGGCTTGTAAAATTCATGGGATTCCTGACTGACCTAAAGGTTTATAATTATCATTGCAGCATGAGCTAAATCCAGGATAGAATCTGAGACAAAGATACCCAATCCCTTTAAATCACCAGCTAATTTTTCTGGTTATGTCACGTTGGAAGCAGACGACACACAGAGCTCTCTTTTTCTTCCCCGCGCGTGCAAGGAATATCTCACATACCATCAAAGGATATTTTAGATCTAATTTGATTTCAATCAAAGGATACAAGGCTTGGGGTTCATCATATACCACGTGACCCCTGCCGAAACAGCAGCAGCAGCTAACAGCAGCAGCAGCAGCCGAGATTAAATTCAATAACTCCATGATTCCGTTCCAAGCTGCATGGTTGAGTTCTTTGAGAAAATGATATGCCGTATCGTCATAACTGATAGTATAATAGCATTATAGTTCAGTTCGCAGGTGACATGGTTTTTAGCAGACAGAAGTCTACAGATAAATTAATTATCTGGGATTTTTTCATTGATATATCATAAAATTTGACAACGGCCCATTCCTCGTAGGAAAGAATTTTTCAGAACTTAAGGATACGCTAGAAAAAATAGCATTCTGATAACGATAAGAGGTTGATGTATATTACAGTCATGTTTTCAAATTTAAACTTTTTTTTAATTTTTTAACTCGTTTTTTATAGCTGAAACAGCGGATTTATATAGATTAGATCCTGCTTAGCACTTGTAGTATAATATTGTATTGTTACATCTGCATAACATAAATCATGACGGAAACAGAATGTCAATATCATACAGTGCGAAAATCTTCGCCCTTGCAAGTCAAGAATAAACAATTAAAAAAAAACAATGTTCGTATAACAGGTAAAATTAAGGTAATAACGGGAACATTCCATCCAAATCCTCCAGTCTTTCTGTGTAGTCCTATAGTATTCATCACATTCACTCGAACATAATGAAAATACAAGGAGGGGTCGTGATTTGATCATTATTTTACATCCGATGTAATGAATAGTGTGTGCTTGTACTTGAACCCTGCACAAATTGACCTTTATTTCTGGCTAAACTTTCCAAACCTCAATCTCCATTTTTTTTAAACCAGCAGATGCCCTTCGGAGAAAACATCTCGTTGCCATGCCAACTGCATCTGTTTCTGGGAGTCATCTCGGCAGGGGCGTGTGGGAGGCCTGAAGTGCCCGGGTCAGAAGTTCTTGGCCCAGTGGGTCATGGTTTTGCTTGCTTTGGCTTGCTTCGGATTCCCGCGTAATTATGTGTGCCGAAATAGATTATCATTTCGGTCACAGATCGTGTAGGATATTGCTATTTTCATTGACGTGCATGGTAGGGTGATAGGGGCAAAAGTTCATGGCCACAGAGAAGGACATTGGTGTAGCTTGCGGGGAGGGGACTGGTGCAAGCCCCCCCCCCCCCCCCTCTCTCTCTCTGCCCAGTAGATAATGACACATTTTTGAACAGTTAGGACTAAATTCTCTCAGAAAATGATTTAAGCCTCCATTGGTTATCATTGCCTATGAGCATGTTATTTTTTGCTTGAGATGATCCTTCTTCTCACCTACCCCCCCCCCCCCCCCGCAATGGAAGTACTGGTTACGCCGATGAGAAGTACATCAACTAAAACGTAAAATAGTCCAACTTTGTAAAATGCTGTGATCTTTTCGTTGTGCAATTATCAGAACGAGAAGATTCCGAGAAAGATGAAATTTCTTCATTGCTCTCTGTTTCGTATCTCATCTGTGAAAACATACCTATTTGGTATCAAATGGGGGCGTCCTATACATAACTGCGATCAAGAATCCAGCGTCCATTGAGTCATTCATCGCTTTGAGCTCAGTTTATGAAGGGAGGGCTGAGGTCATTTTACTGTCCTTGCAAGCTGCACCCCCCCCCCCCGCCCCTTCATTTATTTATCTCGCACACTTCTCCCCCTCCCGGTTGAAAAAAAATATATATATATATGTATATTATCCCCGGATATTATCAATAATAATAACTAAATAAATAAATGAACAACATAAAGCCCTGCGTCATGGAAAACAAAAATTTGAGTTTTCAGTTGTGTTTCATCTTCATGTACATTCGTTAACACTTATACTTCAGTTCTATTTTGGTCGATTCACTTAGAAAAAAGTAGTTTTGTGGGGCTCGTATTGAAGTTCTCTCAAATGGTGTTTATTCCTATCATCATTAAACTTCTGCAGCGGCCTGGTAAACGTGAAATTGGCACTTAGAATAAAATAAAATTGATTACATTCATGTACAATGTTTTAGCATTGATACAGAAGGTCACACAATTAATGAAACGAGCGAGAATAAAATTACTCCGACCTCGCATGTACATGTTATACTTACAAGCATTTGATTATCCATGAAACTCATCAACCTATTTACCATCTTGACAGAGAGAGGACGCTGTTCAAATATTTCCTGTCATGCTCACAGAACTGAAAATACGTATTTTGTTCAGCTCTATGGTCATGCTGCGCACCATTCGCTGCAGACCTATACAATGTTCACCTTATTCATCATGTTCGCCACCCAAACAAGGGGAAATACGTGTAAACTAGTCATTTACGGTGCTTTTATTCTTAGCAGGGAGGCGAGACCTACCTGATCTTATACTTATAGAGAGATATTTCCGACGGGTAATTAAAACAAAAAATATATTTACTTTGTATATTACTCCGTTTTCTTTCGCCTTTAATAGTGTCTTACAGACTTGCCACTTCCTGTAGCTATATCTGGATGTGCATGTCAAGACATCTGAATCATATCAGAAGACATTAATGATTAATTTGAACGATGTAATGTCCGGTGTAATGTTCGTCATGCAGTCAAGACAGCTCGCGTGACGGCGTCAAACATACACGGTGCACCCGACGACATTTACGTGGTCAATAAGTGCAGTCCTGAAAGAGCAATAGCGCCACCACATCTAGAATATATATACTATGAATTTACACACAAAGAAAATAAAATTAGAATTAAAAATGTTATGTATAGAGTGCACTTTTCTGATATCGTAAGTGAGGAGACGTGACTTCGATCAGATGATGTGTTTGTTTTGGGGCTTGTTTTGTCTTGGTTTTTTTAAATTTTTTAATCCCCTTGTGATGAGAAAATTCGAGTAAAAATAAAAAGTGAGGTCACATTTGCCGACAAGGGTTCCAAACCATTAAAACAATAAACAATAAATTAGAATTTAACCATTTCAGATCTGCTGAGGAGGGTCTAAAATTAAAAATAAGAAAAGCACATGTAGGCACAAAAATAGAAAATTAATGAGTCAGATGCGTGCTCCTCTTCTCCCTCTAGAGACGCTCCTGCTTGTAATCATTCGAAATAGTGTATTCACTGAAAGTGCCCCTTGTAAATGGTATAACATTAGGGGATGCGCCCTATGGAAGATGCAAGTCCAAGGGGAACATGTGAACACATACCCCCCCCCCCCCCGGCAAAAACACATTCTGGTTTACTTGTAAGTTCACACATTTACTTTGAAAACACACATAAATGACCACTTTATTGTTCCATTTGGCTGTAAAGATAGAACCAAAAGGATATATAAAACATGATAACCGATGTTTGCTGTTGCCGGACTTGCATGTGCCCCCCCCCCCCCCCCCCGCACCCCACAATAGAATCCCGAATCCGCCACTGGAAAAGATTATGCCTTCCACTAGCTGGGTATGAGGTGTAGATGAACATTTTCCCCCTCTTGATGGCTTACGCATGGACTCACTCATGTAATTACAAGAATGATCACAACCGTGGGTCATAAAAACGGTATCGACAATCATCCGTAAAATATGGCAGTTATTTTCGCTGCTCTTCGTTCGATAATATCCAATCAAGAAAGACTATCGGACAGGCTTCATTTCGAATACATTTCTCTTGCATCTAGTATAGACTCATAATGTTTCAGAGACAAACCCGAGCCTTGAAGATTTGGTGATATTAATATAGAAAGGAGCTGAAGATTATAGTATACTGCAGTCCACAGTTGGACAGAGAGAGAATGAAATAGGGTACGGGTGGATATCCCTGAAAGAGAGAGAGAGAGAGACAGGGGGGGGGGGGTGAAAGTGAGAGAAAGAGAAAGAGAGAGAGAGACAAATACAGAGAGACAAATAGAGACAGATATAGAGAGAAGGGAGAGGAAATAGAGAGAAATAGGGAGAGAGAGAGAGAGAGGGGGAGGGAGAGAGATAGAGAGAGAAAGAAAGAGAAAGAGATGGATAGATAGAGAGAGGGTGAGCTATATCAAAGAGAGATATGGCTCCATAATTATTATGGAAGATGAATGAGTGGAAGAGGGAGGGGGAAGAGGGAGAATGAGAAAGAGACGGGGGACAAAATACAAAAAAGGATGGGTGAGGGAGGTAGAAGGATACTAGAGAAAGAGAGAGTGAGATGGAAAGAGAGAGAGCGAGAGAGAGAGAGAGAGAGAGAGAGAGAGAGAGAAGAGAGAGGGGGAAGTGACAGACAGATAAACTCTGAGAAGAGAGATGGAGGGAAAACACATTGCCAGGAGGAATTCCTTTCATCTCCTCTATTATACACCGTTTTGTGGACGACTGGCGCCGTGTTATCAATGAGTCATCGCCATCTTGATGAGTTGAATATGAGACGAAGAATCTCATCAACAGACAGTCATCTTCGCAGAACCGTCATGATCATGATCATAGCCGCCAAAATTATTGTCCCATTCCAATTAAACATTACAATACTCTTATAGCCATAGAACATCAAATTCAAAGGTGATATTAGACGAAAAAATAAATTGCTGGAGAATGTAATGTAACAATACTGAATCATGCACACATATCTTTTTTAGGCCCACAACAATACCAGGAATAAGATATGCATAATGGAAGCCAGATCATATATTATTGTGACTAAGTTTGCTTCTTTTCACATCCCATGTCCATCCTCCACTCTGTCTCTTGATTGTTTGAAAGCTAGATATCATAATTATCTCAAAATTTAAGGTAGTTTACGCAAGAAGTTACTAGTAACTTCTTGGTTTACGTATATCCTTGGCGTATACGAAAGGGGAATGCAAATTCCGAAATTGTATATACCGGTTCGAGGTTGTGTTTATGTATTTTGATGGCAAAATACATTGTTACTGATAAAATATAAAATATTATTTTCAGGCAAGATACGTCAGCCCCCGACGAAATGTGACCCGTACGCCCCCGCTACTTCACATTCACATACTCACATTTTCAATAAGAATGGTGGGGGGGGGGGGGGGCAAAAAATTGTTGTATGAAAAAGAAAAAAAAAAATCTTAAAAAAACGAAGTCACATAAACACAATCACGCAATCACAAACACGAAAAGCCTGACAACAGCAGAGAGATGCATTCATCTGTAATTGTTTCACACATTTTTTCACCCCTTGCCTTATAACTCATGGTGAATATCTAGATGGATAATATTTACAAAATACTTCCTGTATTTATATATAATGTAGCAGTGTTTGCATTCACAGCCATTCTTGATTGATGATTTGCCAGTGCATCGACTTTAAATATTTGGCATGATAATAATCGTGATAATTATAGTGAGGCTGACACCCGGCCCCCCCCCCCCCACTCAGTGTTATTTAGGGTAATTCCGACCCCAGAGTGGGGGGGGGGGGGGGCGGGGGCTGACAGTCATGAATTATAGTTTCTCTCCTCGTGAATTTAAATGTTCGGCAGCAAACATATCATTCATCCTTATTTGTCTGAATATGAAGAATATGGCGGTCACTTGGGAACAATGAATCTTTCTTTCAATTGTGAAAAATTAATTGTTGGAAAATTGAACAAACTGTCCAACCCGCATTATTCTTTCCCTAAATTGAATGAACGATTTGTGATGGCGATGGTGCATTGTCTGACGTTATTGTAGTCCAAAATTTGATTTAATTGATTGACTGATATTTTTGATGTATGAAAAAAAAAAAAGAGTGTAAAATGATAAATGTGAAATAATTTGTTCGCAATGTATTTTGCGCCTCTGCGGTAGTTAGCTCATTATGAATATTTATGCCTCCTATTATCTAGTATCACTATGAACACGACTGACAAAGAAAGCGGACAAAATATACAGTTCCTCAGGTAGACAAAGGAACATCCCTTAACTGCTATCGTGTAAAAAGGTGAATATGCATGTGACACCTGTTCACATTTTTACATAATAGCAGTGAAGGGATGTTCCTTTGTCTACCTAAGGAACTGTATATTTTGTCCTCTTTCTTTGTCAGTCATATTCATAGTGTATCAAGCGTTTTATCCAGCGTAATCACAAGATCAACCCGGCGTATTCCCCCTCCCCTCTTCTCCCCGGGGGGGGGGGGGGGGGGGGGGTACTCACGTATATTGGGTATACGGGGATGTGCCGCTCGGAAGGGTGACTTTTTCAGGAAAGATCCTTAGACATGGGTCCCCTTTTCATTAAAAAAATCCTTAGACATGGGTCCCTTTTTTCATTTATTCCTTTCCCCTCTTTTCTCCCTCATTTTCTCCTGGATTTTGGGATTTGCTCCTACATTGAAAATGCATAAATCTCTCCCATCTCTAAATAAATGGACCCTTCGAATTCGGTGATTGCATTTCCAGTGTACGAGGTGTACGCACTAAAGTCAATGGGTGTACGTACGTAGCTCGTAAACTCAACTAGATCCCGGGGTACCACATATATCAGGACCCCATGGGCTCTATACCGGGTACTCATATGGCATAATGCGCGCTAGGTATGGTATCCGCCGGTATAGGGGTCGTACCCCCGGAAACTTGTAGCGCTTCGCACGCTGAAGATCGGCAGCTATACCCTGCGTACCGTACCCTCTGCCCAGCAGCCGGGCAGCAGCGGGGCTCAAGCAGGGAGCTATATAAAACAGATGCTAGAGGTGCTAGCACAGTATTATTATGTTGCATGGTGTTTTCATCTGTATGTGTGTAAACTACTTGTAAACTACATGTAGTATGGTACAGTTTACTAATAAAGAACTTTATCGAGAAACTGC
This sequence comes from Strongylocentrotus droebachiensis, assembly GCA_035222895.1. Classification (NCBI taxonomy): domain Eukaryota; kingdom Metazoa; phylum Echinodermata; class Echinoidea; order Camarodonta; family Strongylocentrotidae; genus Strongylocentrotus; species Strongylocentrotus droebachiensis. The sequence goes on along the minus strand of JAVYIG010003255.1, from coordinate 19,886 downwards.
AAAATTATTGGCCATTGTATTATTACACACATAGGTGCATTACTATCCTGGCTGTGTATTAAAAGCTGTGCTAGTAGTATTGAATCTCAACATTTCAAACACCACTGTGTAAAACTCAACCAATTTCACTAAAAATCGATACTTTAGTGACAATCGATAAGATCTAAATAGCAGTAATATACATTTTTTTTTAACTTTCCGATGTTAGAAAGAATAATTTAAAAAATCAAATTGTGAGTCCACTGTCGAACTTGCCGATCAGCCGCATCGGCATGATTGTGTGCATCTCTGTGTTATGAGTGTATTGACTATTCATGTATTTAAATGCTGCCTATTAACGCGTAGTGCAGTGCTAGAGGTCAATATGCATTAGCGTTGACTCTCCATATGCTTTGCTGGAGTGTATTATTACAGCTTAAAAAATGTAATATTTGAAGTTTGAAATCCTTAGACATGGGTCCATTTTTGACAAAAAATCCTTAGACATGGGTACCTATTTCAGCAAAAGGACCCTTGGATGTGGGTATGGGTTCGGAGGTCTCAGCCGCACACCCCCGTCCGACTATAATCTGAGTACCCCCCCCCCCCCCGGGCTCTTCTCCCACCCTCCCCCTCAGTCCGACCGTCTGACGCCCAAAGTGCATCATTATTACAACTTGCAAAGAGTCTTTAGCTATCCCATTATTACATGGTAGTCCATATTACTCAGCGGGAAGGGGGGGGGGGGGACATTTGGTAAAGGGAAGAATCTATGACAAGAAACTATTGTTATCACATATTATTGAAAGATAGTTTACACCAAATTCTTTAACAATCCACAACAAAACAATGATTAAGGATAATGAAAATACATTGTACTATATTAAAAGGGTATAGGGAAACAGCGGTTGCCCCCACCCCCCTCCAACAAAATTCCTATAGTGACTGAACTATCCTTTAATCTACCAGATATTCATCAAATTCATGACATACGGAAGCATCAAAGGCAGCCACGAGCTTAATTAAACATTTCATATCCCCAATGTAATGTTATTCGGGAATGGATAAATGCGTTCTTTGTTCGATCAAACTCATATCTCCCATGCGTTAACCGAATCTCCTTACATGATTACAGGCCAAATACAAAATAATGCATAGTTTCTCTGGGGTAATCTGATCGCTATTCATAAGGACCGCTATTCACAAGTAACGCTCTTCATAACGTGACGCTATTCATAAAGAGGGTCGCTATTCATGATACGAGAAGAGGGTCGCTATTCATATTATACGGGATGAGGATCGCTATTCAAATACGACTATAGAAGGTCGCTATTCATACGAGAAGAGGGTCACTATTCATAACACGAGAAGAGAGTCGCTATTCATAACAAGGAATGAGGGTCACTATTCACAATACAGATTGAGGGTCGTTATTCATAACACGGAATGAGGGTCGCTATTCATAATACGGAATGAGGGACGCTATTCATAATACGGAATGAGGGACGCTATTTATAATACGGAATGAGGGTCGCTATTCATATATCATGCGAGAAGAGGGTCGCCATTCATATTACGGAATGAAGGTCGCTATTCATTATACGAGATTGAGAGGGTCGCTATTCATAGTGTGAGAAGAGAGTCGCTATTCATAAGAAGAAAAGAGGGTCGCTATATACGGGATGAGGGTCGCTATTCATAATAAGAAATGAGGGTCGCTATTCGTAATGATTATAAATATTTCGTTATACATACACACGCAGTAGACACACATCACGTTTAATATTTTCCCTCACCCTCCTTGTCTGCCATATTTCAAATTATCTCCTATCTTGCTCGCATATAATGTATTTATTCACATCAACTAAATGAAGAAAGCTGGTGAAACAATTGTATATAAACCAAATTTTATATGAAAATAGCATTAAGAAGATCATTGATTTCGCTTTACATTATTATGTCCTGCAAATGTTAAGCTGATCAATTTAAAAAACACAAAACTTCGCTTTAATAACATCCGTCGGTAAAATCCAGGCACATGTTTATGCTATGTCATTATTATGAAATGGTATTGAATTGTTTTACCTAAAAGCATACCTTTATATTTTGTATTCGAAGCGGATTGCCTCTCTTATCTTCCTCGAAGCGAGACACAATACAGACTATTGGTTTACATGAACATTATGTCTATAAATTACAATAATACCTTTGGGGTATGATCATATAGCAATGGAAATGAATGCTTAACAGTTACTTGATCCCATCATCATCCCTCTAAAATGATTTTACTATATTAAGTATAGGAATCGCTTATTCTAAAAATAGAAGACTACATCTCTGTGTATCTCTACCGCTGTGTTACCAAGGACCAAGAGCAATTCAAACCAGTAGAAATATGAGACTGCTCTGCAACATTAGGCGGTTATCATGTTATCAACAGTAAGTTGGAAAACACATTTTACACAATGAAATCTCAAGTTCACCATTTTTGCCAAATTTCATTTAAACCGTTCCATAACAATAGAAAAATAAACACTCAACGATAACATATCCCTGAAAAAAACTGAAAAGATGTCCAGCATGTGTATTCCACGAACATACATTTGTTTCTTCTAACATACTAGTTACACAGTTACATACATACTTTTTTCTTTTGCAACTGCCTGACTTAAATCTAACCTGACTCCCAAGTCCTAACAGTACAACAACTTGGTATGACAAGCAACAAGGGTAGGATTAATTTATCCTTGTAATAAATATGCATGAAAAATACTTTTAAATACATACATGTACATAGATGATACAAACATGATATCTCTATCAAATGATTATTTAAAATCAAATATGTTATAGTCTTTGATTAATTTTAAAAAAGTCTCTAGAGTGCATACAATGTAACGTTTTCGATAGAGAACTGTAAGTCTGTAACTTAAACCGTTCATAGATTTCACCACCATACAAGCATAATTCGTTAGTTTTTAATGATAGATTAATCTTTTCAATTAAGAAATGCAGTTTCACTGAAGCTGTACTGTCCTTTTCACACATGCCAAACGGATTCGTTGCAGCTGGCTTCTGATTTCTGGAAACGTGGGTACACCTGGCCGATGATGGTGTCCTCTATCCAAAACAATGTTATATGCCCTCCTTATCGTATGGCTTGGATCATCTTTGACCAATGCAGTTGCTTCGTCAAGAAATTGTCGGCGAAGGATTTGGTCTTCATCAGGGGCGTGCGTGTGTTCCCCGATCGGTTTTCGTTCAATTTGAATCTCTGGCTTTGCATGCTTAACGTCGAAGCGGTTCGTTATGATCGTTTCACCACAGTTCCGTCTTGCACATCGCCAATAGAGCCGAGTCTTGGAACTGTTGCTACGGGTGTATCTGCAGTAGATAATTATAAAGAGGGAGAGAGAGGGAGAGAGAGAGAGAGAGAGAGAGAAAGAAGAGAGAGAGAGAGAGAGAGAGAGAAGTTTTCATTATTTATTGTATTGACTCAATTATATGAAAAGAAATGCAGTGACGGAGAAAAAATGTAGGGTGCTTCAAATAATTTTCACTTTCTACCATTTAAGATTATTTAAATATTTGAATGGCTAATGATAGCCTCCACACAAACATCATTTTCTACCTGCCCTACTGGTTTGGGCAAGCAAAATCATGATTTTTCATATTTTACTTGCCTATTACACTTACACTTACAGATTTGGTTCTCAATAATGTGGAATGATATCATACACAATTACTATTTGAGGAATGGAATTCCAAATTTCAGCTGAAGTATCAATTTAAAATGAAATACCATACACCTATATAGCGCTGGTTCCAAAAACATGGTATAGCTTGAAAAAGCTGCTTCAGCAAGTTCAGGGATTACATCATGATGATCATCAAGATCAAGATTCAGTCTATCTGTTGAAACTGAAAGTCTAATTTACAATTTAAAGGCATTAATGTATCTATGAGAGAAAATGTAGAAATACGTACTTTTAAGGGGTATGACCTATGATTAATTACAAAACACAATTATGCATAGCCCACGTACCTATATCCTCCGTACGTCAAAACTTTTCCACCTCGTCTGTCTGCGGCCGTGACAGACGGAGCGGCGTCAAGTGCCAAAGCATCCAAGTCAGCGTCCGCCATCATGCCATGAAACGCTCAAACTCAAAGTAAGATGCAACACACGTTCAATTTACACAGTGCACAGGTGGTATTGCTAGAAAGAATGCTTCATTCGCCTCAGATCATCGACTTGTTATGAAATAATATCTCCTATAGCACATCGCGCTCACGTGAGATAGCTGAGCTGAGCTTATGTACTTGCGATAGAGCTAGCTGTGCAGTGGTACTACTTCTCGTGTTATGGAATAAGCGACCCTCATTCTGCACAATGAATAGCGACTCTCTTATCGTGTTATGAATAGCGGTCCTTGACGAATAGCGCTCCTTGAGCGATCCGCTATGAATAGCGGCCTTTGTGACGTGAATAGGAGCCCTTATGAATAGCGGCCCTTATGAATAGCTCTCCTTATGAATAGCGAGCTGACCGCGTTTCTCTTCGCCTCCTCGTTTATTACTTAATTCAGTTGAATAAATAGGTTGAATAAATGCCGTGGACATCAGCTGCATGGACTCAACAATATATAATGCAATTTTTCTTCATGTACAAATACAATATGAATTTACGAAATTTATGTTGAAACTGACCCAAATAGCATTTATAATTCTGTACAGAAAAATATACATGTACGCGTAGATCAAACATTAAATAATTTAAACCCACTCGCCTCCTCACGTTTGTAAATTCCGGATCAGAAACTTGAGGAAGTTTTTTTTTTTAAATGATAGGATATTGTTCGTTATGATAATTAGATTACATCCTGCTTTCTGTCCAGCCTTGCTCATTTTATTTATATTACGAGATCTATAGGAAGAGGTACGCGAGGTTTTAGTACACGGATCGGAGGCGAGTTGGCTCAGTCGGGAAAGCGTTTGCCTGTCGAACCAAAGTTTTCGGGTTCGAGTCCGAGCCCAGGCAAATGACTGAAGCCTGCGTTGTGTGTTATAACATGCCCCTCTCCTTGTTTCATAGACCCGCAGGCTATGTTAAGTTGGAAACACTCCTTCCCTCGGATAGGACGTTAAATGGAGGCACCGTGTATAGGAGAGTCAACACCTTTGCACGTTTAGAACCCACTGCACTATTCGTTTAAGAGTAGGGGGAAACCCCGGTGTATAGTGGTCCACCTGCAAACACCAATCAGTATACCGGGAGAAGAGACCCGAGGGTTAGAGTGATTCAGTTTGCTTTTCGCCTCCCAGGCACAGGTGACGCCAAATACTTAATAATAATAATCTGTATATTAGTGATGGTCTCGTGAAATTAAAAATCGAAAAGAGAACCATCCCTTGCTCCATGCGAGAAGAATAAGTTAGTACGTGTAGTTGCTTGGATAATATAGTACCCATATTATTCTACCTTCTCCTGCTGAAAGGGGCTTGTTCAAACAACGTCTGAGTATTATGAAAATGTTTACATTATACATTTCACGACGCTCTCTGAACTTGGGATAATCGCTCTGTGTACATAAAAGGTGACGGGCAAGTTTTTTTTTCCATTAGACGTCTGTTGATAAAGCAAATAATAACTTTTAGCCTCGATCTAGGCACAAAACGTATTTTGGTGTCTGCTTCACGATTTTCTTATCCATTCACATTGTTTTATAATTCACATTGTTTTAATTCCCATTGTTTTATATTTCCCATTGTTTTATAATTCACATTGTTTTATAATTCATTGTTTTATAAATAATTGTTTTATTCATTCACGTTGTTTTATAATTCACTGTCTAGGCAGGCCAAGGAGATTTATGAAACGCCAACATTGGCAAAAATAACCATCGATAACGGTCTCGGGGGAGGGGGGGGGGGGGTAAGAATTGGAAAATATATTTGTACGTCCCCTTTCACCATGTATACATGTCGGTAAATCATAAATTTGTTTTGTGTCTGTTTCAAGATTTTAATTTTATCTGCACTAGTTTGGCCAGGAGGGATTGGACCTCCCTGCGTGCTTGGTCATTGGCAGGTGGTTATCTCATCAAATCAGCTCTCAATTAACATAAGAAAAGGGGGACCATGGGGATCAACGGGTACCGCTTAGGCATTCATTGGCTGTATAGAGGGCGCAAGTAGCTACATGGAGTGCAGTCCCGCATTAACATCATCGTTTAATTTTCAGGCTATTCGATTCTACTCCATTTGGCGAACACAACCATCGATGATTAGGGGCCTGGATGAGGGGCGGTAGGGGTGAGAATGGGAAAATATAATCGTATACCTCGCTTTTCACCAATGATTTGTGTTTGGTAGATTACTTCTATATAGTGTGACTTCAGTTGAGGCCGTTCCGTTTTTCTTCTACGTCTCCCAAACAGTCATTAGCCTTTGAGTGAGTCAGAGACATTAAGATGAGTCACTCGATTTCACTTAAAGTTGCAATGGACTCTTATTGGCTGGCTCAATGAAACTGGGTAAAGAGATTTGGAAGAAAAAAGAAACTCCATGTTCGTACACTAAGAAGCGGGAACATATTTGCGGCGGCAGAGAAAAACAACATAAACACTTTGTAAGAAATAAATTAATAAAACGTAATATTTATTACTGTATTATTGATGATTGGATTCCTTTTGTCATTTTGTGAACGAAATAACGCTGTATTTTGTACAAATGTGTTCAATATCCTAAATTCACAATACCATATAACGTATATAAATTATTGTTATAACATAATATTCATTATTGATTGTGATAATCTGGTGTGAAGATTGTGGGCACTACGGCAGAAGACGTATGGCGATCTATTTTGGGAACAGTTTCCGTGGTTACCTGTTAATCCTCTCTCTTGGGTAAATAACCAGGGTACTGACTCCTGGATGACGCTTAATTTTCTCTCTCTCCATCTCACCCCAACATTATCGATGGTTTTCAATATTTTATAACATTTTTCTCATTACGTGGCTACCTAATCTTAAACTACCATGTTGATTTTTTTATTTTTTTTTAACGATTTGTATCTTGTTATGCTACCTGCCCTGCATGGACCATTAAATCAGGTCAAGTCCTATATGCTTTTCTTATTATTTTCTTTATATCTAAGTAAAGTGCGTATGTCTTTGTCATAATGCATTTGTTCCTTTATTGCTGATGTACCGGCAATATCGGAATGTTCCTTTAAAGTTGAATCATGAGTCAGTGCTGCATTAATCTCGCGACACGATGTCTGTCTCTCTTGGCAGCTAGTGGTCTGCCAATGCATTTAAGTACAATATTTATGTTATTGATTTATGCATCTGGTGTGCTAATTACTGATATTGTAGTTTTCTAATCACCTTAATGATGTTTAGGGTATCACCTTACCTTTACAAAGTATAGAATGGATTGTTATAGTTATACATGCAAATATACACCCCCCCCCCCCTTTCTCTCTTTCTTCCCGTTCATCTCCCCTCTTCCTCTTTCTCCATCTCCCCTAGCTCTCTCTCTCTCTTCCTATCTCTCGTTCTCTCTCTCTCTCTCTCTCTCTCTCTCTCTCTTTTGCCATTTTTTCTCTCCCTCTCCCCTATGTCCCTTTATCGCTGACAAACACACACACATACACACACGCACACACACACGCACACACACACTCTCTCTCTCTCTCTCTCTTTATCTCTCTCTCTCTCTCTCTCTCTCTCTCTCTCTCTCTCTCTCTCTCTGTGTCTCTCTATCTATCTCAACATACAGACACAGACACAGAGATATATGCGCCCACTAAAAGGTAACTAAATCAATACTGTAATGTTAGACGACGTTAGAGGCATATTCCATGACTATGAAAAAGTTCATGCATCGTAAAGGAGTGTGGTTTTTATTTCTCCATAATTTACCATTGAGTTACCAAGCAAAGTTGCCACAGATTTCCTCTTAGTTTTGGCGTCAAAATCTAACTGACAACACCATCCATGGGTGCGGTGATGTACGATCCAATGAAATCCTCTATATCATTAGTAACCGGTCAATGAAAGAGTCGAGGTTTCCCATTGGTGGGTTTATCGTGAACCTAGTCGGGATAGTCTAAGAAAAATGATCTTGCATATTTCAAAATAGACCTCATATGAAATCGACGCCATATAAACAATCTACAAAATATATTTAAATATAGTTCGAAATTACAACTGTACTAACCCAATCATCCGAGGAATTAGGAACAACATAAACAAAACTCAATAGAGCATTAACAACAGGCCGCTTCTGAGTCGATCCCTAATTATATGCAGCATACATTATCCCGTCTGGTGAGAATTTGAAACACTCTCCATCTCTCGATCCTGTGTCGGGCAGATGATATCTTTTAGTACACCAGCAAGCTCCCGGTAGCCGAAGACGTGAAAGCGGCCGAGCTCCCTCTTGTCAGACGACTAAACACTAGAGATCTTTCTCCTATTTGTCATTTTTAGTCAAATAATAATTTGTCAACATGCGCGAAATCGTTCATCTGCAAGCCGGACAGTGCGGAAACCAGATTGGTGCCAAGGTAAGAAATCGATTTTGCATCTTACTTTTGAAATCAAGAATCTATAAGTTTAAAGAATATATGCATACCTATATACTAAAGTATAACCATGGACCCTAGTATAGGTGTATATAACCATGATAATGTCATGTATTCCCTCGGCTATGTCGGCTCTTGTCAGTATGACTGTCTCCTCGATTTCTTTCCATGTTCACGTTTTTTTAATAATATGTTTGCTAAAATTACTACTTTTAAGGAGTCACGACTAGCGATTAAGATCCCTATTCTTTATTATGTAATGCTTTATTTTGGCGTTGTGCAATTACAGTGTATATGGTTTATCGCCGTTTGGTTTGGTCTACAACCAATTGGTCTATTCCCCAATTGGTCTACACCCTGCCCGTCTACTATCCACATGGTCTTATAATCATTCCATCTACTTCCCTGTGGTCTATTGTCCATTTGGTCTAATTTCCAGTCTGTCTAATTCCCAGTTCGTCTCATGCCCATTTGTCTAATCCACATAGTCCATAATTATGGTCTGATAATCATGTAATCTTAAATAGAAATCATCAAATGATTAATATACCTTATGTAGACCTTATAGTAAACATAAATGGGCATTAGACAAACCGGGAATTAGACCAAATGGAAATCAGACTAAACGAGCAATTAATAGACCATAATTTATGGTTACTAAGTATACTCTAATTACTGTTGTCGGAGCCTTAATTGTATGTAACCATGTTTATTTAATAGTACATGTAATTGAAAACACCCGGCCAGTGAATTGATTTCTGTATCGATCGCAGAATTAGAAACTGTTAACAATCATTAATGAAAACACAGCGAATAGAAGCCAACAAAGCGCTAATAATAAACCCCTTCCCTTTCACCTACTGGCGTACTGATTGGGGGGGGGGGGGGGGGTGAGGTGGGGGCTTGGGGCCGTATCAGGAAAATTACCCCATGGACAATCACCCCCAGAAAAATTAACCCCTGGAAAACTACCCCAAGGACAATAGCCACCCGAAAAATTACCCCCCCCCCCCCGTGGACAATTACCTCCCGAGGACAATTCTCCCCCCCAAAAAAAAAAACAACCAAGGACAACTTCCTCGAGGACGATTACCATTACCCCCCCCCCCAAACCCCTTTTTTCTACCCTGATATAAGTTCGTTTTAATAAAAACATCATTTTTTTTCGGGGGAGGGGGGGGGGGGGTAATCATCCACGGGGGGGGGGGGGGGGGGTAATCGGCCTAGAGGGCAATTGTTCTCGGGGGTGGTTGTCCTTGGGAGTAATTTTCCGGGAGTAATATTCCGAGGGGTTATTATCCTGGGGGGGGGGGGGAGTTTTCCGGGGGCTTATTTTCTTGGGTTGATAGCCCAGGGGGTAATGTCTTAGAACCCTTAGGGGCAGATGCCCCTCCCCCATAAAATTCAACGTGGTTTATTTTAAACAAATGTTGCTGAATGTACATGACTTTCCGGGGGTTGTTTTTGCTCACTTTTGCCCATTCTGCCCCCCCAAAAGGTTTTGCTCATTACACTGTCCCATAGTGAGCATGAGGGTGACCCTGCTCTCTCTCTCTATCTCTCTCTCTTTTCGCGGGATAAACTAAAATACAAATTTGCTGGTACATTAATACGGAGAGGTCTACTGATACTAGTAATTGAGGCTGTGAACACAAAAACCCAACTGTTTCTCGAAGTTAGTGAAAACATCTGCAGTGCAGCCTCATATCTATACATACACATATGGCGTGCATGATTGGACCTTTCTTTATATACTGCTAATCACCTTTGCTTTCGGGCATGTGGAATAATTATGATGGTGCCCCCTTGCTGAGTATAATTGCTCAAACGACCTTTGATCTGAGAGTGAAATGGCACATGAGTACGAGTCCTCGACTCCTCGAGAGCTAGCTAGCTGCGTTTGTATTTTCAAATGTGTGTGCTTTTTGTTGGCATTATATATTTTAAAAAAAAGGTCTGATGGGCGCGAGCATTGTCTCCTTCTTTTGTTTTTACAAAGTAGATCTGACTTCTACCTTTTATCTCGTGATAAATTAAAGTTAATGGGCAGTTTTATTAGATTATCATAATTTTCCTGATTTCTTAGAACAATGCTGTTGGAGTCATAGGCGCCAGAAATGGGGTGGCAGGGGAGGAGGGGGGGGCACTTGCCCCCCAACCCAAAAAGTGGGGGTCAAAACACATTTTTGCCCCCCCCAAAAAAAAAGCCCCCCCCTCCCTCCCCCCCAAAAAAAGCAGTAAAGGAGTAAAGATGGTTTGTATTTTAACCCAAAAGAACATAACAATAATACAAACATGAATTAAATCACATATAAAATTCCATTCAAAGAAAAGGAAAGTTAACAGGAATTAAATTTCCTAAACATTCCGCATGCCACCTATATTTATCAATGGAGGTTTTTGTATTAGCGATACGCGCATATCGTGGAAATATCGTGAGAGGATGGAAAAGCGTGTGTGTTTATGTTACAGGGGTGAGAAGACATGAGCCTCTGAACGCTGGCGTACTTATGGGGGGGGGGGGGGGGGGTAATTTCTTATTCTATACCAGTGATTTACAAATTTTGGTGAAATGACATGATTTTTCCGGTATTTTTTCTCAATTTTTGTGTAAGTCATACCTTTTTAAAGCGTTTGTTGGAAAATTAGAAATTCCCCAACTTACAGTCGGGCGAAATATATGCTTATTTAGAAGCCTTCATGTCAGGGCCTGCAGAACGGCTGGGCTCGGGGGCTCGAGCCTCCCCTCACTTTTTGAAAAAGTATGTTACAGAGAACAAGAAAGAAAGAGAGAGAGAGAAAAAAATAAGTGACCTGCCAATGTCACAAATGAGGTATCAAAATATGATCATTTGACCGTAATTCAATGCCTAAAACTCAGAGCTTACGGGGGCTCCGCCACCGGACCCTACCAAGGGCCCTAAGGCGGTCCACTGGACGCTCATCTGACCGTACTGAAATACCTAAAACTCCCGAGCTTCCGGGGGCTCTGCCCCCTGGACTCCTACCAAGGGCCCTAAGGCGGTCCACTGGATGCTCATCTGACCGTACTGAAATACCTGAAACCCCCGAGCTTCCGGGGGCTATGCCCCCTGGACTCCACCAAGGGCTCTAAGGCGGGCCCCTGAATGCTCATCTGACCGTAGTTAAATATATAAAACCTCTGAGCTTCAGGGGGCTCTGCCCCCTGGACTACATCAATGGCCTTAAAGAGTGCCCCTGGGTGCTCATCTAACCTTAATTAAATACCTTAAAAAGTGAGCACTAATTTTTTTGTTTTGGTCATCGAAAATTCGAAAAATCGCACCCCCCCCCCCTCAGCGCCAGGGGAGGGGGCCATCTAAAAATAAAATAAAGAAATAACGTGTTTTTACACCCTGGATCCGCCACCGGGTGAGCCCCCTGGAATGTTTGCCCCCCCCCCCCCCCAATCCAAAACTGCTTCCGGCGCGCCTGGTTGGAGTGGTGGCCGAGCAATTCAAATGACGTTATTTTCTCCTTATGCACTGAAAAAATGAGATAAGTACGGACTACATTTTGAAATTGTAGCATGTATGTTAGAGCAATGAACGCGATCTGAACCGGGGATTAAAATCATCCTGTCAAGTATATTATAAGAAACCACCGAGTCATTATACAGCATTTCCTAGTCGCGTTATCCTTGCAAAATCCAAAATCCACCTCCCCACTTTCTTTTCAGATGCCCGTCTCATTCGAAACCACTTGCATATACGTATTTGCAATCACAAGACCACAGTGTTCAGAATCCGATGAAAAAAAAACAAGCCGCAAAATCAAGAGTTATATAGCGATAAATATTCGAGGGGGTGGGGGAAAATAAATCTCTTGTTGGTTGGGTCATGCTCTGCTAAGGGCAAGGGAATGAGAGATAGGGAAGAGGGAAGAGGGAAGGGAGTGGGTCGTACAAATATTATCGACGATCTGTCGTTTGAAAGTACAAATTTTTTTTGAATTACCCCAAACCTCTGCACCCCCCCCCCAATAAAAAGGGCAACGGGATATTAAATCTTATATTTACAGACAATCAGTATGATAAGATTGCTTTTAAAATATAAAAAACGAAGAAGAAATGCCACCATTACGAGGGATTAACTTAGATATTTGCTAGCACCCAAAGAAAAGAAATGTTAATTGCAAACGAACGAAATTGCAAATTTTCATGTTTATCATTTTTCTAAGTAATAATCCTCCGCCCCCTCAGAGACGAGCACTCGCGTCTTGAAACGTGTATTTTCATGCTCCACAAGACGCAAAGAGGAGATACTTAAAACATATAGCTTGCCTGGTAATCTTTCATGTCGCATCGAATTTCCTAATTCCTTTATAGCCTACGTCACTAATTATTATGTACAATACTTTCTTTAAAGGTAATTTTTGAATGAAAATCGAATTGCAATAATCCCAAAAATGTTGACAAGTTTCAGGAAAAATGTAATTTCATTTCTTTTGTCTTTGTTTTCAGAAATTGTTACGTAAATCCCCAAAATGAAAGAAACCGTCCAAATTAGCTTCATTTTTAGTTTAAAGCCTCACTGCACTATACGTGTAGCTACTTGCGCCCTCTATATAGCAAACAATGCCTGAGCGGTAACTGTTGGTCCCCCATGGTCCCCTTCTTGTTAATTGAGAGCTGATTTGATGAGATAACCACCTGTCAGTGACCATTCGGGGAGGTCTATTCCCTCCTGGCCAAACTAGTGCAGAAAGGCTTTAAGACAATCTTTCACACAACTCTGTGGTTACGTTCCAAAGAGTTGGGATGGATGTTTGTTGAGAGTCTACCCTGCCCCGCTCCGCTCCCCTGTGTTTCTTTAAACAGTTTCATGATATTTGGACTGCGGTGCACCCAAAACAATGTTTTTTACAAAGCAATAGCGAGAAAATAAATGTTCTATTTGGAAGAAGAATTTATCACATTATGTCAGGGGCCCCAATGGTGTGAGTGAGGGATAAGCCGAACAAAACCATAAGTCTGCTTAAAACTATTTTTTGGCGTTTAACATTTTAAGGAAAGAGCCGAACAAAATCATAAATCTGCTTGAAACTATTTTTTCAATTCGCGCTCAATTAAAAGTATGAATTCGTGCAACTCAAATGAAGTTAAATGTTTTCTTTCTTTGCCTTTCTCTAACAGTTTTGGGAGGTGATCTCAGACGAGCACGGAATCGACCCCACCGGTACCTACCATGGCGACTCTGATCTCCAGCTCGAGCGTATCAACGTCTACTACAATGAGGCGACCGGCGGCAAGTACGTTCCACGAGCCGTGCTCGTCGACCTCGAGCCAGGCACCATGGACTCCGTCAGGTCGGGAGCATTCGGACAGATCTTCAGACCAGACAACTTTGTTTTTGGACAGAGTGGAGCGGGAAACAACTGGGCCAAAGGACACTACACAGAGGGCGCGGAACTGGTAGATTCTGTACTCGATGTTGTCCGCAAGGAGGCCGAGAGCTGTGATTGCCTACAGGTAATTATTAATTATTTATTCATGATTTCTTTCAACAGGGTAGTTGTGAAGGGAATTGTGGCCATTTTCCACAAACTCATATCCATTTCCTGATCAAAGCTAACCGTATATAACAAAATATCGCGTATAATTTTGTTGATGGATCTTTATATTTCTGTTGCACATGTGCGAGACGTCGATTCCTGAAGCAGGACTGCACCAACAACTTGCGCTGTCTTTGACGTGCAGTATGAAAGTGTACAAACATCATGTTCAATTACTTGCATATGCAGTTAACGCCGCCAATAGCTTGATTTTTAGTGCGATAAACTATGTAACGCAATCAAAGTGACGCCTTGTGTGCAACGGGTACACATTTAACATTTGATATCGTCTATGATCTGCTTCGATTCCAAGTGATTTGTCGGAATGAGATATTCAGAAGTTAAAATTAAAACGATTCAGATGAAAGTCGGTAATAAATGTTAGGCTTCTCCTAATTCCGTCGTTGACTTAGGTTGGTAGGTGCTTACTTATGAATGTTTGTGTGTCTTTTCTTTTTCCAGGGCTTTCAACTGACACATTCCCTTGGTGGCGGTACCGGCTCTGGTATGGGAACACTTCTCATCAGCAAGATTCGTGAAGAGTTTCCAGACCGTATCATGAACACATTCAGCGTTGTGCCATCACCTAAAGTATCAGATACCGTTGTAGAGCCATACAACGCCACACTCTCAGTCCATCAGCTGGTTGAGAACACAGACGAGACCTACTGCATTGACAATGAAGCCCTATACGATATATGTTTCCGCACCTTGAAGCTCACCACGCCGACGTATGGTGACCTGAACCATCTGGTCTCTGCCACCATGAGTGGAGTCACCACATGTCTTCGTTTCCCCGGACAGCTCAACGCCGATCTCCGTAAACTTGCCGTCAACATGGTACCATTCCCCCGTCTTCATTTCTTCATGCCAGGCTTCGCCCCTCTGACAAGCCGTGGCAGCCAGCAGTACCGTGCCCTCACCGTTCCCGAGCTCACCCAGCAGATGTTCGATGCCAAGAATATGATGGCCGCCTGCGATCCTCGTCACGGTCGTTACCTCACCGTAGCAGCGGTGTTCCGTGGGGCGAATGTCCATGAAGGAGGTGGACGAACAGATGCTCAATGTCCAGAACAAGAACAGCAGCTACTTCGTCGAATGGATCCCCAACAACGTCAAGACGGCCGTCTGCGACATCCCACCCCGTGGTCTCAAGATGGCTGCCACCTTCATCGGCAACAGCACCGCCATCCAGGAGCTCTTCAAGCGCATCTCCGAGCAATTCACCGCTATGTTCAGGAGGAAGGCTTTCCTTCATTGGTACACTGGTGAGGGTATGGACGAGATGGAGTTCACAGAGGCTGAGAGCAACATGAACGACTTGGTGTCCGAGTACCAGCAGTACCAGGACGCCACCGCCGAGGAGCTAGAGGGCGAGTTTGATGAGGAAGAAGCTGAAGCCGACGAGGCCTAAACACCCACAACATTCCGCGCCCGCCGAGGACGAGTTCGAGTTTGATGAGCAAGAACCTAAAACCGTCGAGGCCTAAACACACACAACATTCCCGTAATCATGGCGACGGCATTCTGTACTCGCCGAACTAGTTCAGTTTGCGCACAAGATAAAATAGTGCACCCAATATAATCTACTAAAATCAGCATAAATTAGTTGACAAAAATAAAATCTACTGTATTATGACAACTTCATGGAACATGATTAATTTCTCGAGAAAAAATAAAAAATAAAAACTTGTCTTTTGCAAATCTTCGTCCAACGATTAAAGAGAGAAAGAGCAGTGTCCAAAGATATTGTAATTGATTATTCAAACTTTTCCAAAGTAATACATTTTAACCGAATTATTTTAAACACATTTCATAATTGTATGCATTTCGTTCCCATGAACACACCAAATATCTCATTTTGCCAAGTGAACAACTCGTCTTATAAATTAGTGTGCGTTATTTTATCATTATTGATAAAGACTCAAATATTTTTATATAATTTTATATATTTTATATCTAACTCTATTCTGATCTAAGATTTAGATATGCATAAGTCATGTCAGTACTGATTTCTTTCTTTATTTCTCATGAGAAGAAGTAATAAAAATTGACACAATGCAACCTCAACTTTGGATGCTCTTCGTTTTATTCTAGAGTAGCAGGGTCTCCTTCTTGATTGAAATGGGTCACCAAAGGGTACCCTCGATATTTTTCTGGTAACAGTTGCTGGGGTTAAGAGGGTTAAGTTATCAAGATGATGATGATTATAATGATGATGAGATAAACATTTCCAGTGATTTGTAGAAGTAAAACTACACGTAGATAGATTAAACGAAGAGAAACGAGGGCTATTTGCGGCGTGGTTTTATACTGAAGTTAGGGTGCCGAATAAGTAATTATGACAAAATGAAGGTGAAATTGGTGATACAAGCAAGCGGCTGTTTATTGACTGCTGTCACTAGTCACGCAATCGAAAGTTGATATTATTTTTAGAACAATATACATGCAGGTGGGATTTAAAAAAAAACGAAGGCGTCCTTGGACGACTTTTTTAACAGATTGAGGCGGATCAAATTTGGGAGTTTGAGAGGCAACGAAAGAGAAAATAAACTCGGTACTTTTCACATTTTCAGGCAATTGCGTTCATAATTTCTGAAACCGGATTTGACAGGTTTTTGACGATTGACAATCCAACTGTCTTGATAACCCTTGCTCCACCCTTACAATATAGCCGAACATCTTTCTAACCTGCTGGTTAAAAAAAAACACTGTCCCTTCAAGCATATGCTTTGCTATTAATTTGTCAGGTTCCAACCGAAAACAAGGGGGACATAAATGTTGAAAAAACTGTTTCATAAAACTTCTCCAACCATGCAGATTTTCCTCTATTCATTAAGTCTGCTGGCCGTATTTAGAAAGGGGAGGTCACTTCCAGTTAGTATCTGCGTTATGTACGAACCCCCCCTCCCACACCCCTTTTCAGATATGATAGAGACGTCCAGTGGTGGTCTGGTGTATTGTAGGGGTGGAGCCAGGATTGTCGGGATGGTACGGATGGGGGGGGGGGGGGGGGGGGGGAGGGGGGGGGGTGACATTTTCCACGACACGGATATTTCATCGAATTCTTGGAATCCCACCCGGCATTTACATAATCTCTCTCTGTCTCTCTCTCTCTTTCTCTCTCTCACTCTCTTTTTTTTTTACCCCTCTCTGTTTTTCTGTTCCAAGGCGGTAGTTAATCTTGAGAAAGAATTTCCAGTATAATCCCACCGGATCTGCCAAGGCCCAAAAGGAGGTGGAGGGGGTGGGGGGGGGGGGGATTCGACCCATTTAACAGGCTTGTTTCTCATGAGTTTTATTTTTATTTTAAATTTATCAAAATTTACCGGGAGCACCGGTAAATTTTTACATTCAATTTCTCGAAAGCAGATGTGTTTTAGGGGCTAAACTTTCTAGTGCTTATAATACATCCACATGGGCATCCAAATACAGGGGCGCACCCCCCCCCCCTTGAACGCCAGGGGAGGGGGCCCATCTCTGGAAAAAAGGTAAAATTAAAGTGTTTTTACACGTTTTTTCCCCAGGGGTGGGGGCCCGGATCCCCCGGGCCCCTCCCCCTGGATCCCCCACTGGCAGATTCTGTTATGTCATTAATCGGCTCAATCTCATTAATAAGAGCTTTGGTTCATCACATTGTTGACAAGTTGTCTTCTCCTTTATTTATACTGATAGTCATTCTAATCTATGTTTTGATCGTTTTATTTTAAAAGAAAATTCTTTCTTCCATGAGACATGACCAACAGTTTGGGCCATTCATACTTTATACCAGTACTATGCAGGTTGCCTTGTGCTTTAGTTCTGTCGCTGGAAACTATCTGCAAATTTCAAGCTGTATGGTCTTTGCATCATGATGAAAGATTAGTTGATTTTGTCAAAGAGTTAGGAAAACTCCTTGATTTTGTTGCAAGTTTCTCCTCCTTCTCGATTGGATTCCTCATTATCTATGTTTCTGAGATAAATGGTATACAGACGAGGTTTGAAGGTCTCATGTCATCTCAAGTTTAGGCTTTATTTGGCAGGCCAGTATATGCATTTGGGCGGACCGCTGATAAGAAGACTCCATCAACTCCTGCTTGAGAGGCTGGAATGAATGATGGCTCTCATCATGTTCATGGGACACGTTCTGTTTGCCGGTTTTCTTTCTTGCCAACTGCACTATTATCCAAAGCTGTTCTGAACCATTTTTGGTTGAACCTATAATGTCACAATTCTAACTGTTGGTTGTACCTATGATAATACGGTAAATTCAAGAGAAGCACGCAGTGATGATTTATTCTGGATCTGCATGCATTATGTTGCTGATGTAGTTTCCTGTATGCATGGTAAAATAATTGAGAAATATAAAAAAGAGATTACTTAACATATTGTATACACATAGTTAAATCTGTTTATTTAATTTCCGATGATAATACGAAAGTTAAAATGTCACAGGTATATTATCAAGGGTAAAGACACAAATTTTGGGCCCGATTTTGAAACCCCCCCCCCCCCCTTGAAAAAATCCTGCGTACGCCACTGCACAGTGCTGTCATGTAGCCGATTTGCAGGAGCCTTTGCTGGTGATGATGGCGGCTCGCTTATGCTGCTGTTTTTTTTTTTTTTTTTTGTAAAATAACCATTCAGGTCTTCTTTATTTTTTTCTTCATAATAATATAAACATATTCACATTTTTAGCATTTGCCTCCATTTCTGGAGGGATATACATGGTTTTATAATATTTTCTTCTATTTGTAAACGATAAATTAATAGGTAAATAAAAATATGAAAAAGTCTCTTTTTAGTTGTTTTCTTTTTAGATTCTTTTCCAACAAAACTTTTGTAAATAGTTAAAAGTGCATTATTCAAAATAATATCAACATCTTTTTCCTTCTTTGAATTAAAATCAATACCAAACAATAGATGACATGGTTTGAAATTAAAATTAGATATGAAATATTTCTTTATAGTCCTTTCAACTTCATTCCAAAACATACTGACTTCGTTACAAAAAAAGAACATGTGCATACAATCACCTGTCTGATTACAATAATAACATTTATCATTGGCATTAACTTTCCATTTAAACAAATTGTATGGTATTGCTAAAATATTATACATGAATTTGAAATTGAAATTAATTAGTAAGCTGTCTTTTATACTTTTTAACTTAAATAACCAAACATCCGACCATACAGGTATATATTCAACTTCCAAAGTATTACGCCAAATTCTTCCGCTCTAGATTTTTCAATTTTTGTTTAATTAACTCTTGGTATATTCTTTTAACTGTCAACTGTCTAACTGAAATCATATCTTCAATCAATTTTATATCGTTATATTCAAACGCTGTGGGTCTAAATTTCATATACTCCCTATGTTCTACATTCATATCTGCAAGTACTAACATAAGTTCCTTAGTGATTGAATCGCTCTTCTAATACGTGCATATTGACTATTCCACCTTCCATCCTTAAATAATATTTTCGCACTTAACTCATTAACTGGTAGAAAAACTTTACCATCTATTAAATCCCCAACAAACAAAATGTCAGAATTTATCCAATTCCTATAAAAAAAAGCATTTTCTTTTTATACGTTACATTTGTATTCAGCCAAATCATTTCCCTACGATAGCTGCCAAAAGTACACAGGGGCGGATCTAGCTTTTTGCTAAGGGGGGGGGGGGTTGACCAAAATAATGACGATGCGGAGCATCGTCCACGAGCCGCGAAGCGGCGAGCCGATTTTTTTTGGA